>JAPUBX010004052.1:0-16535 GCA_028672205.1 Proteocephalus fallax | reverse complement strand
TTGGCGATGATGTCGTCAATGGGCGTTTGATGCTGTTCAGTTATCGATCTGTCATCTAAACAAGGCTTCGCGATTTGTTGACACTTGGAGCAAAGTCCTTCTTCCTTTTTCCATACTGCATCCGTCCCAACACACTTGCTATCCATCGGATGACCACTTATTGATTGGAATTTCTTTGTCCTGATCATCCAGGGCTCCACCTCGGTTTGCTTGTTTTTGAATTCTTTCCGCAACCTAGGGTCAATTGTCTGTGCCTTCTTTGGCAATATGCTGCTGTCGACAGTTTCAACGAGTGTTGCTGTCAGCTGAACCTGGAGGCTACTTTCTTGTCGTTCATTGGACCTGGCTCGTGGACTGGTATTCGCATCAACACAAAGGGGATCGCGCCCACGATCCATTTCTGCATTTTGCTTATCTACGAATAAGTTATCTTCCTGCTTCAGTATCCTGGAATCCGGTGATGCAGGCGTGTTGATTTTTGACACTTTATGCCATCTAGGAGCATAACGAACGCGTATATTTCGTTGGGTGTTTATTCTCGCAATCGTCTCTTCGCTAAGGTTGTTGTTGTCTTTTGAATCGATTATGGGATAAATTCTTACGGGCATGTCATTAAAAGGTGTCCCTGTTGCACCAAGAATCATTATATCTGGATGTTCAATTCGGAGTTTGATCTCAATGTTTTCCTTTGAAGATACAGGGGCGGACAGCTGTGTACCGGTATCAACGGTTTCTGTTGAATCTAATGTGTCGAAAATGTGCCGTTTTTGTGCCAATATACCCAAATCAACCTGTACCTTTACTGACCTGCGGTCGACGTGTTTATAAACCAGTGGGGACCTATCTGGGTGTCCTTTAGACGGCACAAATGTGTGCTTTTCAATGCCCCTGTTTGTTTGCACAACTTCGATATAATCCGAAGGGGGACAAAACGCGTCTCCATTATCAACCGGAGAGCGTGATGAAGTACTTGAAGACTGGATCCATTTTCTGTCGTCTTCCGTGACCAGTTTTTCCTGGTAAATGTCGACATTTGACTGTATCAACGTATTTTTCAGGCGGACTCTTTGTCCATGGTGCGGAATTTCATGGTAATCGTACATTTCGGCTTCAGCAACTGGCTTCCAGCCTCCAACAGGAATCAAACGACGACGCATTCCCGGAGAAATAACTTCAATCAACACCTGAACACTCTTGTTTTTTCTCACAACAGCTCTGCTCACGTTGGTGGCTTGAATCTTTTTCGATTTGACACGTTTACCAGTAGGCTTTAGGTTGACCTGTAAGGAACGGGATTTGAAATTTGTCGGAAACTCAAACTGACCCGCTTGTCTGTGTTGGATCTCCAAGTATTCTTCGGGAATTATCTGCGGTAAGCAGTCACTATCGTCTGCCGCAATATGTTTATCCCATATCTCGCCAATAATGGATGATTCGCCACATAATGACGTATGCAGCGGCATCCCAGAAGTTATCGTATTAAAGCAACCTTCTTCCTGCATTGAAATGTCCGATATTGAAGTTGAACGAGATACCAGATGCGCCCGATAGTCTTCAAAAACGGTGTTAATGAGTTGTTTGATGTTGTGGGCAGTGGTAATTAGTTTTTGCTGTCCTTTTGGTGGGCTTACAATAGCGGCGTAGTCGATGCCCCCAAATAGTCTCGGGGCGGTTGCAGGCGAAAGGCTCCGTGCAGGAGTTGTGGACATCACCCCTGTAGTCCTCAAGCCGCCTGAGTAGGCGTAACTCGATTGTCGATGTCCATTTCTGCAAGGCATAGTGTCGGATAACTGACATCCATGCGAGAGTCTGTTAAGCATGAACTGTAAAGCTCGATTGCACATAGATGTGCCAGATCTGAATACCTGATCAGGTTCAACATGTAATATCTCAATTGGATCTTCGTGTTCGCTCTGTAAATCAAAGGAACACTCTGACGGATCTTGAGATGTTCCCTGAGGCGTTTCAGTTGAATATTCGCCAAGATCGATTATAGGAATGTTCAAATAATGGCTAGCGACCTGCGAATAAATTTTGGCGGAAGATTCGTTTCCTTGAACTCCGATTTCATTGAAAGATTTGGTAATTTTTGTTTTTCCGAGAGTTGATACGGGGTAAGCAGTCTGTGTCGGAGTGCAGACACCGATCAAAGCAAACTCGTTGTTGTTTGCATACAGCCACGCATTAGCAAGAGGTACAATATTTGCATCTGCTGACTCACTGCGTATGTGAATCGGCATCGCATCATTTCCTAGCTGTATGGGAGCTCTTTCATGGCGACCGAAACTGTTTTGATTGTGTTGTCTCGCGAATGAAGCACCATCACAACAGCCGAGGTCAGTAGAAACGCGATGAGCTGTTGCAGTTGCGGTAGATATCTGAAGTGGGCGTGCTTGCACATTAACGCTTGATGCATGCTCGTCGTTTGCAATTGTTGGTTCAATAATAAATGTATCGATTCCTTCGGCTTCCGTTTGTACTGACATCTCAACCCTTCTTGTAAAATCGCGTACATCTGTTGGCTTTGTGACCCCAAATGACGGTAAGATAAATCCAATTGCTGCGGGCTTTGTTCTCACCTGTCTTGGAGTGGACAACGATTCTCGCGATTTGACATCAGATCCCTCCAGGAATCTAGCTGTCTGTATACCCATATCCTTTACACCTGATCCATCGCTTTGCGTAGCTAATCTGGGCACCGCGTAGAAGGCATAATCGGTTGCTTGCTCGATATCCATTTCACCAGATTCCGCGTGATTACCCTCATAAGTCTGGAAGAGTTCTTTCCGGTGCGTATCCGGCCTGTACCACACACTAAATCGAGACCTATCATCGACTACACGGAATTTACGTCCTTGCATTCTCCCTTCTGCAGATGCACTTCTCCGAGGGTTCTTTTTAATGGAGTCGCGTGATGCCGACTTCCCGATATTCGTTTTGGGCAAATTCGGGATTTCATCAGAACTCACGTGGGTGCTGCCAGCCTTGACTTTAATTTTACCTTGCAATTGATGACAAACGTTGGAAGAATTCTCCCGAGTAGTTTCAGTTGCCTTATTCACCAGGTAATTTGGTCCAGGCCTAGTCTGTGTGGTCTTACATCGTACGTGTGGATTCACACTGTAAATCTCTACGCATTTCGAGTCTGTCAACGGTAGCTCTGTCGATACACAGTGTTCGAATGCCGTGGCACGTAATTTCGGTTCCAATTGATACATACCATCCGACGTGACAACTCGTTGCCTTAACAGGGCGGCATAATCTCCACAATCGAACCTGTCCTTTCCTTCTGCGTTAGTACCCCTGATATAAACAGATGTTTGAGAAGGTGTTTCTCTCAATTGAGTCAGTTGATCACCGTCATTCGGCAGCAATTGGACAATGCATGGAGATTCAACAACTCCTTGTTCATGTTCGAGCTCATTCTGTAAATGTTCATAGAAACTGACCTCAACCGCGCCACTTATCTCGGTTTGTATCCCAGCATGACCAGACCCAATTTTCTTTTCTGCCTCGTTGCGAACAACAGAACTATCTGCAGCGTTGGATGATAGGAGTTCTATTTGTTGTAGTGTCGTTCGAAGGCGCTCTATAAAACCTATTTCTGGTGTTTTCTGTCCGCGCAATTCACCCCTACTTTTTTCTTTTCTTGCGACGATCACCGAAGTTTGTGTACTGGTGTCCTTTGTTTCATCGTCATCAAGGTGAGGTTTCGCCTCGATCCTGAGGTCGGTGGGACATAGCACAGCATCTCCTGCTGTCGATTTGAGAGATATTTCAGATTGCTGTCTTGCCAATGCTCTAAATTCGGAAATATCGAGGTCAATAATACCAGCGTCATATAGGCTCTCCTGAGGTGCTTTATATTCCGGCGCCGCTTCCAATGAAGTGATGCATTCAGACGTGGGTCTGTCGTCAAAAAAGGGAATATGGCTATGCGAGAAACGTTGTCGAGAGTCCCGAACACCGAAGGATTCCGACCGGCGGTTGTCCTGACCGAAGCGGAGCGCCTCTTCTTGAACAGTCGTTGTCCTTACACGAACAGACCTACTCTCTCTTGCTCCCCAAGGCTTCGGATATTCGTCCACGGAAGTCTGCGTAGCACCGGACCACACTAATGTCGCAATTTGCGTTTCCGCATCAACCTGCTCTGTTAAGCGAGGTAGTTTGCATTTGCACTGTGATGATCTGCTGATTTTAAGCTTTGGTGGGATCTGTTGCCGGAGGGAAATGTTTGTTTCGGTGAGATCGGTCAAAACAGGCTGATTAGACTCAGGGTGGAGCCCAGAAACTCCGACGGGTTCAAAACTTTCCCCTTCAATTCGATCGTCTCGGCCAAAACCGTGCTCCATGTAAATATCCCAGAGGGAACTACCGGCACCAACTATATGTGATTTATCTTTTAGTGTTGTTGACGTACCAAAAACATTCTCCCCATCTGCCACATGTCTGGAACACGCTAATTCTGGGTATGATGACTTCAATGACTGCGCTTCAATTGGGCTTACGATGGCGTCGTATTGCTCTTCGGATGAGGCTGTAGGTTTTTGTGCCTGAGGTGCGCGGGAAAGTCCTTCTCTGTCGGTCTGTTTGATATTTTCGCGTTGATTCACTGTCGTCATTGTTGCAGTTGACTTCAAAAACTCATCTTTTATGCTGATTACGGCAACCTTGGTATTTACTCCAACCGCTTCATTCAAAATACAAACCGAATATGGATTCGATTCATCCGCTCGTAAATAGGTATCGTTCAAAGGACTGTATGGGTTTTTTAACGTCCTATTTACATGTTCGGCTGTTTCACAAGTCGTTTTGGGTGTTTTAAAATCCATTTTCGGCTCCCCGAATCGTCCTCGATTATCTACTCCATTCACGATCGATGACGTCAATACGCCAATCGATAATGTGTGCGCCTGGTCTGCATCCCTGGTTCTGTAACCCAGAACCTCATCATCTGCTGACGAGATTACTTGGCCTCCTGTTGTATTAGAATGTGTCTCAATACTATCACTTTGAACTATAGTAGTTTTCATAAAGCGTTTGGCATTGTTTGGTTCTACCTCTGTGCTAGAACGGACGTTTGCGTGTTCTTGATAGCTATCTTGCAATGGGGATATCATGTCGGAATAAACCATCGACCGTTCGAATTCTGACGCTGATATTGTTGTCAATTGACTGGGTGACCGACTGAGGATAAACGACTCCGTCTGAACCGAGCTGTCAGACATCAGGCGGTCGATTGAGGTTGCCGGACATCCACAGTGCTTACATCTTCGATTAAATAAGCAATCTATTGCGCTTTGCACCACTGAAGTTTCGAGATTTTTCGTAACTTCAGTTCCGCTTTCCGAATCGCGCATGACGGTCCCGACTTGTAATGCGGTGTCCCAACAATTTGTCCGCATGCATTGTGGCCGAATCTCTGCTGCCTTCAATTCCGACAAAATTTCCAGGCTTCCATATCCTCGTGTACGTGGGACACTCGTACTCGTAGTCGAACATGTTGCTACGGGGTGGTCATTGTTGACTCCATCGTCTCTGCGACCCCGCAGGGGTCTGGCAAGTCTGCCATCGATTTCCGGTAGTCTGCTTTGACAGTCTGTAGATCGCGTGCGTTTAGACCAATTTCTCGGTTGGATCAGCTGATTAGCTACCGATTCAGTCCTGTATACGACTTGATCCATCGATTTGTATCTATTTCGGAGTACACTCTGCACCAGGTTTGACTTTATTTTTATGCCCGACAATGATTCTCCAGATTTGACATCAGATCCCTCCAGGAATCTAGCTGTCTGTATACCCATATCCTTTACGCCTGATCCATCGCTTTGCGTAGCTAATCTGGGCACCGCGTAGAAGGCATAATCGGTTGCTTGCTCGATATCCATTTCACCAGATTCCGCGTGATTACCCTCATAAGTCTGGAAGAGTTCTTTCCGGTGCGTATCCGGCCTGTACCACACACTAAATCGAGACCTATCATCGACTACACGGAATTTACGTCCTTGCATTCTCCCTTCTGCAGATGCACTTCTCCGAGGGTTCTTTTTAATGGAGTCGCGTGATGCCGACTTCCCGATATTCGCTTTGAGCAAAGGCGCGCTTATCAGTGTTGTCTGCACGTCATTGGTTGGTTGTTTGGTAGTAATTATCATTTCACCTTGATTCTGCGATACAGCTACGTCTTTCGTCCTTGGCACTAGACTACTGAATATGAAGTATTGGTCAGGTCGTGTAAAATGGCTGCCGTTATTCCACCAGATTTCATTGGATACCTCTCTTCTGCCATCGGGGGCTTCTGCGCCGAGGTTGAAGGTGGCAGCATAGGGTCGGCCAACGTCCATTACACGGTTATCCTTTTGCTTCTGGCCTCCAGAACTTTCTTTCGATCTAAACAAAGCAATTTCGTTTACATCGGCTTTCGCGTTGTCTGTCTCTATTTTCAAGTATCTATCGGAACTGTTCTCGGGGCGTTCATCAATAGATACAGTTTTGAACATGGCGTCCTGAAACAGACTTTCAACCAGCGTTTCTGTGCCAATTGACCTATTGAGTCTCGTTTCACAAACATTTATGTCGCGGAGCCTGTAAGTATTACTAGTGAACCGTGGTCTGACATCCGTTGTTTTGATAACTTCCTGTTTCCTTTGTATTCCAGAAGACTTCGGCAAAACAACAAGAGGGGCACTGCCTTCATTGGTAAAGACGGTGACAGCGAGGCATGGCCTAACTTGGTCAGGCCTCTTGAACTCCAGGATAACATCGTTGTCTTTAACACTTAGGAGCATGCTAACATAACCGACTTCATCTTGAAGACCGTCAATATTCATGCAAGTATTCATCTCCTTTTCTATGCAAATTTTAAATGGAATTATAGGCTGGGTCATCTGGACTGCATTCTTTGAATAATGTGCGCTTCCAGGTGCTTTTAACCACACCACACCGGTCGGGGGGGTCATGATCCGATCAAAAGGTTCCTGGTGATTGGTTTTTCTCGCAATCACTTTGGTGCCCGTCATGGTGGCAGTGTGTATTCTCCCATGGCTGCCTGGAATGGCTTCAGATTCAACACTCGTAGTGCCACTTTCACCGTTACTGGAGGGGGGTGAAAATGTTTCCTCGTCGTCACTATGGCCATCCGTTACGCCGCCACCATCGTTGGTATCGGACTGCCATCCAGATTCCGCGAAGGAGTTGTCTTGATAGGGCGGTGGATCCTTTGATTCATCATCGACATCACCGAATGTCTTTAAGCCACGGGCCTTCAGTAAATACTTCCAATTTTCTCGAAGGATGTCCCAATCAACAGAACCACCTAACTGTAAGCCAAACCGTTTGCGTGCGTCCAATTCATCAATATCATCCATTGTAACCTGAATGGACACGTCCTTTACATCCATTGGCAACTCTCTTTGGAAACAAACCTCATTGTTCTCGGTTTTCTCCAAAACTGTTAAATAGTGGCTGGACAATTTGTGAATCTTGGTTTCAATGCCGCTCCCGGCTTCCGTTGTGTCAGGAATATCGGAAATGAGATTGGTCAGTTCTGTGGTCAATCGTTCAAGGTCGTTCACCTCCGATTCACATATTTTTCTACATCGGAGGCAACATTAATGATAAATAATTGAAAAAACCTACAAATATTCCTTCAGTTCAGTGTTACCAGACGGCTGGGACTTGGGGCGATCTTGGATTTTTTCGTACTGCAGACGTGTCAGGCTGTATTGATGTAAATGTTCCTAGAAAAGAGTATTTAGTAAATTTACCATCTGTTGCGCAATTTACCAATTTCTCGTAATAGTTTTAGATACTTCCTGTCATACATTAATTATCTTTTAACCAATCAATCTACCAAACCCAGCTGAACTGAGTTAGCCAAGAAAACGCTGCTATATTTGACTTAATTCGCTTCATTAATTCCTCACGCGTTTATCGTTAAGAACAGACATAGACCGCGCACACGGCATGCAGAACCAGACCATGTCTAGCGGTCAACAGCGTTTAAAATCGCCAATCGGCTAACGTGGACGACCACCCATTCTCCTATTGGCCAACTGTTTCCAATATGCACTAACCCCAACACAAATACCAGATAACACCCGCCAATACATTTGGCGATTCTCATCATTCGATTCTCTTGTCTTCTGGGTACTGGGGCTGTACGATCATAAACATTGTTTAATAGTAACATGGAATTCGTTGTAACCGGATTTAGTCAAAGGCCTTAAATGGATTCATTCTATTTCATCAAAGCATATTAGCATACTTATAGGCCGCGTGACGTTGAAGTATATTGTTATGGCTTCAGGAGAGTCACAATAACGACCAACGCGTTCGGCATTAAATTGTACACTTAATTGAACGGATGCTGGAAATTACAATTACACACGAACCAATAGGACGTGGCCAAGCGGATGCTTTCGCTTCCAACATTTCATGAGGTTTGATTAATTGTGCGACCGTATACAATTTGGACGAGTTCTGAGATCCGCAATAAGATTAAACGAATGCGAAATACGAGGTAAATTGCCCAGAAAGAGGAATAAAACTATCGTAATATATTTGACTGTGGGAAACACCAAATGACGCTAGTCAAAAGGTTACGTGTTTTGTGCAATTTCTACTGGATTGAATGATCACAATTATAGCCTTAATTCGCTCTTCTTGATCTAAGAGACTCTTCGACAAGGTTCAACAGGAGAAGAGATCAAGACAAACGATTAATCTGTTTATTGTCACGACGTATCACATACTCCCATGAGGGGTGAATTAACCTTGAACTCTTGGTTTAACGTCATCACACGTTGTCGCGCCTATACGCACGACTCGAGATCGTCAATCGACGGGATGTACTATTATCTGCTGTTTTCGCCCTATGGAACCGCGATACAAACGACTGTCGTCGGAAGACACGGAAACCATTCCCCTGATTGAAAATGCATGTAAGCGCTCGTTTCCTTGGTAGTTTTTCGCCTTATAAAATCAACCAGGCCCGCCTTCTTCCACGAAGCCAGCCTTCGTTTGTCCCTGTCGACGAAGAGTCGTAGGGGCAGCTTTGTAGTGACCTTACAATTTTGTCGCAGAATATATTCGTCGGGTCGCGGAAAGGCATATGTTAGTCTATCGCTTAATAGGTCACTTAAATTGGACATCTTCATGTGTTAAGTGATTATTAATCAAGAACTCACCTTAAGCGCACGTAAACATTTCAGATATTCGACGATAACATTCGGTGTTAGGGCTGTTGACACGCTTCCGCTGCAATCAGTAGCTGAGGTGAAGTAAATGGAATAAATTATAACGTCAGAAACAGGTTACGAACGCGATATAATTAGTAATTTGACTTACATTGCAAATGCGATCTGGCTCCAATTATTTGTCCCCGAATACGATTTATTTCATAGAATTCCGGCTCTTCAGGAAACGCTGAGTCCAGCTCATGAAGAAATTGGAGGATATTTTCTCTGCTTTCAAGATGCATGCCCTGCATCAAGGTTAAATTAACAATGAGATGCGCGTTTTAAACTATCATCTTACGAAGAAAGACTTACATTAGCGTCGTTAAACGTTTTCAAAAAGGAAGAAAAATGGGCAAATCCAATTTTGCGCCACTTATCGATTTGGTTTTGCCAACTTTCAAGAAATCCTTCGTAAACACTAGTGTACAAAAATTCATTGTTACTGATCATGATAAGTAGCAAGACTATTTGTAAGGAAGGGTCTTACCTGATTACTCGTTTTGAAGCTTCGTCGTCTTCTCCGGTTAAGCAAACGTGAACTGCCGGTATCCGAATTGGTGTATTATCTCCATCTGTGCATACTATCCACTTAAATTCACTTGACACAGGGACGTTTAAGATGTCAACCCGCTGGCCGCTCTTTAGAAAGACTTCACTTTCCTTGCAATTGAAATTATTCAAGAGTATTCCCTGCGTGGATTCGGTGGATCGCACACTCCTTTCGATAGGCGGATTTCGAAGCGCTTCCACACGAAGCTGCTCCAGCCGCGATATTGTCAACTTAAGTTGAGCCAGTTTTTCCTACAGTTAATTCATATTTATTCAATTACGGACGGGCGAGCTTACGTAGAGAAACGGCCCGAAACCATTTATGCTGCAACAGGTGGATTCAGCAGTGGATGGGGTATATTTCTGTGTAGCCTCTTCCGCCCGAATCCAATCGTCCTCAATCTGCACAGATATACGATCACGTCTGTAGCAGAACTGTAATCCAAGCAAAGTTATTTTAGAGGATAATGTACTAATCGATTTGAACCCAATGCTTCCATTCACCCCAAATAAAACTAAATGTTTAAAAAAAATTGAATAAAGCAATCACTATCACCAAAACGACCATGTCTTTCAAGTAATCTATCTTTAGAAGCTCTCTGGACCCCGTGGCTACGTTTTCGCACACCTTCCACTCTTCACATGATGCCGGACCGAAAGCCGTCAAGGGAGTTTTCTTGGACTTCTCCTCTGCTTTCAACAGTAGCGTTGAAGGAAGGTTCATTAATTGGCTTCAAAATTATTTCTCTAACCGACGCCAACACGTAAGAGTCAGAAATGAAGCCTCATCCTCCTTGCCAAATAATTGCAGTGTACTACAAGGCGCAGTGCTATAACCTTTTCTTTTTAACTATTACACGTCTAGCCTTCGGTCCCCTAACGACGTGACACTAATAAAATACGCGGATGACCTGACTTTATGTCATGCATGCAAGACGAATGGTGATTCGGGCAGGCAGGCACTGAGGTACTCGAGTGGTCTTCGGAGAATGGCCTTCTGTTGAATGCATCAAAATGCATCTCTATTACATTTTTCCCTGAGAGCCGATGTTTACACTCCTGAAATCTCTTCACTCCATAATTTTGCCTCGAGCTCAAAATCGAAATTCCCCGGCGTTATTTGAACAGTCGGTTATCATGGAGTCGTCTTCGGTCAATGTCCTCGCCTCTGTTTCTTAGTTCGCCGGTTCAGGAGACTTGGTTTAAGCTCTAGCCGTATTAAAACCTTTGCCCATGCCTTTATAATTCCCCTTATTGTATATTATTCCCCAGTAATTTTCCCCGGCCTTAAATTTTCTGACTTTTAACCCTTCGTAAGCTAGTTTTCTAGTGGTCTGCCAATTCTCTCCATTCAAGAAATCATCGTTCAACGCCGCTTCAATAATTGTTCTCTAATGGCTGCTCGTATTTTAAATGACCTCCCCCCATCCCCTCTATTCAAGTTTATCTAAATGTAAATCTCTTCGACCAATGCGTAGGCTATACCGTTCAAGACCCACATGAACGGCGGCATATCGCAATTCGGATATTCCTTATTTGTCCCGATTGTTAGTGACCTCAATAAAGCCGCTAAAATTATTATTATTATCATGCTTTATCGCCGTTCATGGCTCATTCAATTTGGTAATGCGAATCGGTGTGACAAATGGTAGCCTGCCATTTTTACGTAATATTTAATCGTCCCAAACACGGGAGACTTTCAGGTTATTTGAATAATGAAAAAATAAGTGTGCCGAAATTGAATACTGGTTTAGTCTTTAAGACAGCGTGACAGACACGACTTCACTGCGTGCACATTGGCAAATATATGTGAAGAACCTCTCAAGGGTTCTTTCGAGTAATTGTGTGCATATTATGCATATGCGTCTGATGGAATTTCGCAATTAATTTTCACGTCAATCATAGCGCTTTCTGAGCCCAGTTTATCTGAGTACATTCACACCAACTGCTACGTGAATCCTTCACCTGCGGGTCGTTGTACCCAGGCTGTGAGCATCGTGGTTTCGCCTGTCTGAGTCTGTGTGTGTGTGTGTGTGCGGGTGTGACCTTGACATTAGTCATGCTGCTTGAAAAATGCGGGATTTCTTTATCTGAAAATCACCCGAAGTAGTATTTCTTTTTGGTTCATCGATTAAAGAATGCTGATTAATTTAATTATCCAATCCTCCCCCTCCTCCTCCTCCTCCTCCTCCTCCTCCTCCTCTTCACCCTAAATCAAATCTGACACACACAACCAGCGCCATGTAAGAGATGATGGGGTAGTGTATCCTTAATAACTAGGGTGTCTAGTGCAGAACATAAAATGCGCGGAGATTGTAAACCAACACTTCATGGGATAAAAACCTTGTCAAAGCAGCTCGCGTTGTTACGGACCCAAAAACCGTTGTTATCATCTTGGCGCGTACGAAGACGAATTCCGATTAAACGCGTCTCAACAGTTTCCATTTCAGCCAACCTATAATTTTCATGGAGCATTTTAATTTATTCCTGGGAGTCTTTACTCTCTTTAATGAATGCCATGGGTGTGTATGGTGACGCACGCATTTGTTACCGTTGGGTTGTGACTCATATAATCCGATTGAGTTGCGCTAGAGGGGACGTTAACCAGACTGCAGACAAAAAACGCAGACACACGTTCACCCCCTGTATGCATTTTACGATTTTAAAGCAAACACTTCTCAATTGTGAGTGCAAACGCAAAATAATTTGTCGATTATCGTATTACAAGTCCTTCCCGTGCGTTTGTTTTATTGAAGACAAACCCTACCGGTTTAAACCCGAGTCTTTTAGACAGAGTAAGTGGCAGGGTGGCAGGCGTAGTCATGCTTGTCATTCACATCGTAAGACTAACTGTGATTTCCACCCATATAAGGATCAGTAAGTGGATGCAATTTATTAGTCAGACTGTCGGAAAAACCCGTTGTTTACGCCAAACGAATGGCAGCGAGGGGGCGATGTCTTTTGTATTCAATTTCGTTGCCCTAACAATCAATGTTTTGCAGAATATCATTGACTTATTGCTTCCTTAATCAGGTACAACATAAGACTCCAAGTGAGTGTATACACAGGGAGCAGAAATTTACCAGAGAGCTGCGATCGTACCTCGAGTCATGAGGCGACAGGCTCGAAGCCGTGTGAAGTAGTCATAAACGGAGTCTCTCAGTGATTAACCCGTTTTCCAAGCATTTGTAGGCAGCTCTCGGCGTTCAGAGCAGACGAGATCCACTCCACGAATCAACGGCCATGAAGGCATTTAGGTCCTACTGTTGTGAACCCACCATCGAAGATGCTAAAGATGTCCCCTGTACCGTAATAATGCGAAGATGACGGCAAATCTAAACAAGCTAGGCAATAGACCTACGTGTGACTTAAAGCAACTTATTTCGCTCATATACGGAGTCATAGGTCAATCGTTGTAACGAAAAAGAATACAGACGAGGAACACACCTGGTGATGTTTGGCTGCGGCATTGACGTGGAATTGTGTGGCGAAAGCGCAATCCTGAATGTTTGACCAAGCGACCTGGAGTTTTGCCTCGTAGGTCTGTTTAGATTAATTGGTTAGGCATACTGGGCGCGACATCTTTGGGCATACCAAACTCAGATACAGCTTACCTCGTCACGTAGTTTCAACGGATCTGTGTACGATGATTGGTAGACTGCTCGTTTGGAGATTTGGGATGAAAGTTCCTTAAAACGTGAATGACTAAAAGCTTTAATGCGCGAAATAACCCTGCGGCTAAACTTTTATGGGAAAGACACGTAATACATATGCATTTCGGTTTAAAAAAAGAGTTATTGCCAATTGCCAAAAGCCATTTAAGAATGAATGCAAAAACATACGGAAAATAAGTGTTCGATAGATGTAATCCCCGTTATTCCATCACTCGCCTCCTGAAAGAAAAACGGTAGAGGTTACTGTCCATCGTAAAGTCGTAGATTCGACTATACGACAATAGGTCGGGCCATTTGAAAGAAAAACAAATTGCACTGCTCTCCATTTTGCATACAAATCTGTCGACTTACCGTTGTATATGGCGGCATTTAAATGCCAACCTGCTAGTAGATGTCGTTAGGGATCACAATTCTCCAGCGAAAATACTCGCAACTGCCGGTTCATCTATAGCCTCAAAGGGTCACACAGCAGATCAAGATGCTGGTAGACAAATGACCTCAGTGCATCGATGCCCGCCCCATCAATAAACCGCGTTTTTTTCAATTTTTTCTTTGCAAAAAGTACAGCGGGTACATGAGGGCAGGAGAGGGCAAGTGGTCGAAGATGGAACCTAAGAGAGTTACTCAACGCTGCCCCAAAATCTCGCACGCAAATGGTAAGCCTTCAGTCAAGTAAAACAGGCCGTCGGTCCATATCCCGCACATTCCTGGTATATTGCGCGTTACAAGGTGTAACATTGGAAATCGTATGGTTACCACCCTCGATGTTACTGATTTATCAAGTCATCGTCGGTATGTCGATCAAATCCGATTCGATGAACCAGCTGTGCCGGTTACTGATTCCCATCCTACTGAACCAGCTGATCCGGCTAATACGACTCCATCCGTTCCAGACCAAAGCTCGCAAGCTCTACCTCGGCGCTCAGAGCCTCTGGGTTTGAAATCGCCGGTCGACTACCGCATGCCATCCAAGCTGCTGCACCCAGGTGTATGTGGTGGTTGCTAACTTTAACCGTGTAACTGTTCATTGTGTTTTACTATGCTAAATGTTGTACTGCACTTTTGAAGAATATACAATTCCACTTTGCTGCACGTGTTCTCATTCATTCAAGGTCTCGGTTAGCTATTTGAATTATACTGTTTATACTGACAATTCGTCTATTCTCTATTAAGGGTTAATTCAACCCTCCATACAATCCTATCACAACCATCAAAAGTCATCGGATTTCGTGCGAATAATCCATCCCTGTTGTCACTACCGAAGTTAAACTACACTTTACACATAGATTCTGAATCTTTTGAAATGTACCATTCCTGTTAAGTTACCCTTTGCATGTTCCCATTTTCTTTGTTGATTAACTCGTTATTTAAATGAGGCATTTGCTCAATTCTCAAAAACACCGTGTTTTAATCATCATGGTTTGTACTGATTGTTTCGATTGTTCGTGGTGAATCGTTGATTGAAAATAATTTAAATAAACACGTTATATCGAGGCGCAGATTTAGGTTGACAAGGGAATGTTTTTTGTGACATTTGAAGGGTTAGTGAGAGCGGATGGGGCGTTTGGGGGGTGATCTATGAGAACACATGGATCGAAACATCTTGAGATTCGCTTGTGGCAACAATCTGAGGATAATTGTCATATAAATTGCGGATTCACGTGTTTCGGGATCCACCGCACCGAATGTTCTTATTGAGCACCGTGATCTCACCGATACCGGCTAGGGTATGTCAATTCATGGACTTCTTCCCTTTCAAGTTGGCTCGTACTTGAAATCGTGACGCCTTGAGTAATATTGCCAGACGCATAATGAGTTGATTCGAGAACGCGCCGAATAGCCGGTCCACCCTCTCGCAATTCGTGTCCTTGTGAACCCCAGACACGGCTCTCTTGCTGGTGCTGTTCGTGTTGATGCTGTGATGACGACAAAACACGACTTTCCTCATAGCCTGTGCGGAAAGTTCCGAAGCTATCTACTTCTGTTGGAGTGCGTTCAAAAAACTCGACATCGACCATTCCACCTTCGTGCATGGCTAGACGTGCATATTGCTGAATACTCGTGGTTACGGTGGGTTCTTCTGATAATTCGAGGTGAATCGGGCCCCTTGATGGCAAGACGTAAGGTTCACTGTGCTCAAAACCACCGACGTCGGTCAAGAACGAATGCCTTCCAGAGTACTCGGTGTGTACCTCAGGTGATTCTGATCCACTGCTAAACTGCTGGTCTGTCGGAAAGTCGGGATATTGCCTTGACAGCTGGGTGTTGTTCTCATGGTATCTGTGACTGCTTAGTGTCTGCTCATATTGTGCTCGTGATTCTGTGTTCTCGGGCCGGTATACATGAAATCGCGTGGTGTCCTCTGTGCATGAAATCAAAGTCACCGAAGTTGACAGCAGTCTACGGTTCGCGTTGCCTCCACTCTGTTGGCTAAGCGGAATCCACCGGTTAAAGTTTTGCTCTGGTGTAAGGCGAATCCAGCCAGCCTGACGAGCAGTTAGGAAGTGACACCATTGACTGGCAACGTGTTCGGTCATCTGAGAATCACCGGAGTTGTGGTATGTGGCCGGTCGAGCAGGCCAATCTGCGGCAACCTCGCCAGTCTGCCAGTTGAAAAGACCCAGTCGAGTTGCTTCTTCGGGCCGTAGCCAGTCGGACGGTTCGCCACCTGGTCGAACACTGCTCACGTGGAAGGCGCGCACAACGGGTTGCTGCGTTTGATTTCTGCGAATTTCCTCCAACTCCTCCACGGTTCTTTCCATCGCGAAAGACTGATCTACGGTGAGGATATTCTGGGAGACGGCGTCTTCAACGGGTATCCAGAGGTTAGACTGAACGTCGAGGACCCAATAAAGTCCATTTTCGTCCACGCGAATCAGACCATCTGTGCGCGCCCGGCTGATGGGAATTCGCACGCGCGTCGCCGTGTTCAGGACGTGGGTAGCCTCGGCGTGTTGCCAGCTAAGCGATTCGCGTTCGATGAGAACGAGGGAGGAATTGACTTGGCTGGTGTCGGTGGCGTCTCGGGAAGCTGCGAATCGGATGCGACCCTGGGCGAGCGCTGTCTCCAGAG
>JAPUBX010004051.1:22866-162288 GCA_028672205.1 Proteocephalus fallax | reverse complement strand
ATTTGAAGAACCCAAGTAAGAGAAAACTCCCCCCACCCATCTACGCCGCGACATCTGCAATCCTTCTGTTAATGGGTTAATCGGGCCGTTTGTTACCCGTAGTAATAACCCAGCAAAGGTTTGCCAGAAAAGCTGTTTCGTGGTCCAGAAAGACAGACTAAAAATAAAATCTTGTAAATTTACAAGCAATCTCGTTTGTGTGAACCAATCCATAGCTGGCGGTGTTAGTGCTTTGCTTCAGCGTAAATAGATTAACGAAAACAGAGATATTAAGTTAAAGGTTGTAACTTCAAAATGAGGGAGGAATTATAAAACACAGGAATTACAGTTGTTGCATCTGGCACTCGGCTGGGTATTCATTTTACCGCATCATCGTCTAGAAGACTTTAAGCCACGTTTATTGTCCGTGATTCACAGGATTGCAGATCCGACGAGACGGTACTTCTGGCAAGTATTTCTCTTTGAGGGTATAGCTTTACATGGCAAACCCTTTTTACGGAAACATTTCACCCTATTGTATGGCTCATACCCCCAAATTTGAAAGGACAGGACTACAAAGAGGTGATTTTCGAATTCTCAGCGACGAAGGAATCTGGTAAAGCTGACCAGGGATTGGTTGACGTTTTGCGACCTGGTAAAACCTTACAAGATCAGTGAAATTGTATTGTTGGTCCTCTAACATATGCGTTTACCGTGAGTGCATGAGTGCCGCCAATCAGCGTTTAGCAATGTACTGTGCTGTTTAGGTCATGTTAGCGGTTATGGCTTGGAGGCCGCTCACCGTGAGTGTTCAGTTATTATTGTGAAAACGTGTACGCATTTATTCATTTAAACCGGGGATCAGTGAACATCGCTATTGAAGTAAAAGATGTGTCTAATTTGCTCAGCCCCATATTAATATTATTGTCAAAAATTTTAGTTACAAATAATTCTCTTTTTTCACCCTTTCGACTGACCTTTACGCGACGTTTTGACCTGAGAGGGTAACGAAAAATTGATTCTTGAAACACGTCGACGAATGAATAGTGAACGCTGCTTAAGATACGTTTTACCAGCCTTTCGTCAAGCTGACCGCTTCCCGTGGTGATTTGTTGAGTTTCAAACGATGTTTTGCAGATTTCCATCTAAATGGCCGCAACTCGGATTTCAGACGTATTCATGAGGCTAGCTGGTAATTTCGTTATTTTATTCATTGAAAGCGATATTTTCAATCAAATAAATATTCGCTGAATTGAGACTTCCCACTGCAGGGTAATTCGCGATGTTAAATTCTCTTTACTTACAGTAGTATCATTTAAATTTAGTATTTGCCGCTCATTTATCGACATTATTGATCTCACAAATCAGCTCGTGGAAGCCCCGTGTCCTGGATTTACTTGTGCTGCATCGAAGGCAGATCATTTCATCTGCTTACTTGATGTGTTCATACACATAATTCGCAAACCATCCCTAAGACAGTGTTTAAGTCTGAAACGTCTATTTGATCGCTTTAAGAAGTGTTATTTTCTAATTTGTTTTACTCGGGGATTGAAGCTTGAACAGAAAGGTTTTGGAAACTGGTTAAGGTATCGCGGATACACTGGCAAATCGATACTTCCTTTTGGAAGTGCTTCTTTTCTATTTTTCTCACCTATCCGTTTTCTTTGTGTATAGACCTCTCTGGTGCAACCGTGAGATTGACGATCGATGATGAGAGAGCTTGCAGAAACGCACTGTGATTCAGCGAGTCAAAAGGATCATAGACTTAACAGTTGCGGCATTCCAGCATTAAAAAAAGTGGAAACGACAATGATATGGTGCTTGGAATGGAAGGCCGGTCAGCCAAGTCAATCATTCTAATCGTAACACACTCAAAAACATTCGAAACACCGTCGTGCAGGAAATATACGAGCACGAGCTCAAAATCGAAATTCGTTGGCGTTATTTTTGGCAGTCAATTTGCCTAGATTGATCATGTGGATGCCGTCAATGTCGACGCCTTTGCTCTTAACTGGGAGCTCTTAGTTGAAGCTTTAGTCCCCGAGTTACAAATAAGAAGGAAACACTACTCGGCGAAACCAAGTAGAGGTTTCAGGCTTATACACTGGCTTTGAGATGGTTTGCGAACACATCTAGCAAGCAGCTTAAATTTTCTGCCTTCGAAGCAGCACAGCGTTATTTTATCAGAAACGCTTTCAATGAATGAAATAACGAAATGTCCAAATAGGCTTATGAATACATCTTGAATCTTAAGCCCAACTCGTGCTACGGCGTCCACAGGAGTTGACGCTTCTCTTAGCGGCGATGTAGATGGAAACCAGCAAAACCAAACGCTCTCACCAGGTCGTCAAAGGTCAAGGAATCTCCACAAGCACTGATCAGTGTGACCAGCCTGCGGTCGCCATACGACGTGACACGAATAAAATACGCGGACGACTTGACTGTATGCGATGCCTGCAAGACGAATGGTGAGTCTCAACAGCTCGGGCAGTCAGTCACTGAGGTATTCGAGTGGTCTTCGGAGAATGGGCTTCTGTTGAACGTATCAACGCGCATCTCTCTTACATTTTTCCTGAGAGCGAATCATTACATTCATGACATCTTTTCACGCCAAAATGTCGCCTCGAGCTCAAAATCGAAATTCCTCGGCGTTTAGCAGTCGATTAGCTTCGAATGATCATGTGGATTCCGTCAATGTCGTCGCATTTGCTTCTTAGTTCGCCAGTTCAGGAGACTTGGTTTAAGCTCTAGCCGTATAGAAAACTTTGCCCAGGCCTGTCTAATACCCATTATTGTATATTATTCCCTCGTGAATTTTAAACCCTCTATAGGTTTATTTTAAATGATCTCGTTTTTTAGTGGGATTCTTATGCTCTCCATTCAAGAGATCATCGTTTGAAGCAACTGCAATAGTTGTTTACTAATCACTGCTCGGATTTAAAGTGACCTCTCTAATCCCACATTTTCAAGTTTATCTTCGGACCGATTCCGATTTGAATATGTCCGTTAAACCAGGTCGTCATAGGTCAACGAATCACCACTAGAACAGGTCAGAAAGGGTATCTCACGAAGCGTCCACTATTCATTCGTCGACTTGTTTCAAGAATCCGTTTTTCGTTGCTCTCTCCGGTCAATCGACAGGGTGGAAAATGAGAATTGTTGGTAACTGAAAATTGAGTCTATCGTACAAATTTCCACAACCATCACTGAACCCTCAGGTTGAGCGGCTTTATCGTGCTGAGGCTTTCAGGCTAATATGACCTAAACAGCACAGCACAGCGCATTGCTTAACGCTGATTGGCGGCACTCATGCACTCACCGTGGACGCATATGTAAGAGGACACAACGCTCGACTTAACATACAATTTCACTGATCCTGTGAAGATACAATTAGAATAAAATGTCCGTGATTCGTGCGATGCAAAGTCCACCGAGACAGTTTAGTTCGAATGTTATTCTGATGTGCGTCTTCGGCTTGGTTTTGTTTCGAAAGTCTACGACATTTGGTAATTTTGGAAACAAGATATTGTCAACACTGAAACGACGGACTCTTTTGTTATGCTTATTCGCCGACAGTTGACAGTAGAGAGCTCCGAATATTCTGGAATACAAGCGGACAAATGAATCGAAGACGTTTAATAAGTTAACAGTTCCCGACAATCTACTTAAACTGAGAGGCGCTCGTGGTGATTCATTGACCTTTGAAGACCTGGTGAAACTGCCAGATTCCAAAGGAAACTACGTGTTCCAAGACAAGCCTTTCTTGTTCATAAGCCGCTGCTTAATTAAGTGGACACCGTCACCAATTTAATGATTCCCAAACGCGATTCTTCTCCGTAGGCATGTCGTAAACTTCCACCTTTAGCCTAGTCGGACCACTGCATCGTTGTCGGTCTACCGAAAATATATGGCAAGGATAAACAAAACCATCCGCGTTGTCCCAAACCTAAAATACTTTGTATCCGTTCTCGCCGCCACCGATTTTTTTACGATACGCATTGTCCAACCACGGAACTATTAATCACCCCCGGTATCATATCTCCTGCATTTCTGAAACAACTGAGGCTTAAAAAGGACCGACTCTGTCACCAGGGGAGGTATCGATAAATAAAACCAATTTCGATCAGGATCACTGCTGAGGCAAATCGCCTTAATAACATTTTAGTATATTTGCTTTTCAGGACATCGAAACCCTGCGACCTCTGGGAAAATCTTAATTGATTGCCAGAAACCCGCTGCCCAAATCTACCACCTGGTGCCCTAGACCTTGATACTCTGAACGATGGCTTTATCTTCAAATCCGTTGACAATTCCCCGGTGCATCTCGTTAGATCTCTTAATCCCAGCGCTTTCCTACCCGCTCACGAATCCTCTATCTGTAAAATTTGGGCCTGCCTCAAGAGCTCCACAGCAGCTGGTCCTGACAGGGTCCATCCAACGAACCTTAAAACTGCAGATGGCCCGTTTCAGTTTGCCTATAAACCAAATCGAAGCACTCTAGACGCCGTAGCTACGTTTTCGCACACCGACCACTCTTCACTAGATGCCGGAGCGACAGCCTTCAAGGGAGTTTTCTTGGACTTCTCCTCTGCTTTCAACACTATCTCACGCTCCCGCATCCTTTCTCAACTATGTGAAGATGGCGTTGAAGGATGGTTGATTAATTGGCTTCAAAAGTATTTTTCTAACCGACGCCAACACGTTAGAGTCGGAAATGAAGCCTCATCCTCCTTTCGAAATATTTGCTGTGCTTTCCTTTTAAATTACACGTCTAGCCTTAGGTGCCCTAACGACGTGACAATATCATTTCAGTTGCCCAAAATCGGCGGTTTCCACTCTTTCGTTTGACCCCGGAGATGGCTACGAAAAACTGATTCTTGAAGCAAGTCGACGAATGCATAGTGAAAGCTTTGTGAGATGACGTTTCCGACCTTGTTCAACAGACATATTCCAAATTGAATCAGTCACTGCTTATGGAGGCCTATAATAATAATAAGTCATCCCCGTATTTTATTCGCGTCAAGTCGTAAGAAGGCTAAACGTGTTATAGTTAAAAAGGAATGGAGATCGCTATCTGGTGCAAATGCTGCCACTCGATTTTGTTTGAAACGGTCTCCATATTACTGGATGGAAAACGCATCCCTATAGTGAGCACAAAATATTGTATTTCCTGTAAATTAATTCATTCAAGATTTGAAATTGAATTAAATGTTTCCTTCGTATCGGGTAGGAAGAACGATCATCGCCTGTGAGCCTGAGTATCTTACTATGGCTTGCAGGCTCCATCCGGTAACATGACCTTAATAGCTCTGGTGGAAACGGTTGAACGCATCGTTGACCCATTGGTAAGGCGTTTCCAGGCGTGAAGGAAACAAGGCGCCTTGCTGCCACACTTACAATAAGAATACAATGTCGGTGATTCGTACGATGCAAAGTCCACCGAGACGTTTCATTTTGAGAATTTTTCTGATTTGCGTCGTCGGCGTAGTTTCTTTTCGTATCGCGTACGACATTTGGCAATTGTTGATGGATGATATTGTCAACACTGAAACCAACTACTCTTTGGTTTGGCCCATTCGCCGACAGTTGACAGGAGAAGGCTTTGAAGAACTGATTCTGGAATACAAGCGGACAAATGAATCGAACACATTTCATGAGTTAACGATTTCTGACAGTTTAGTCAAATTGAGCGGTGCTCGTGGTGATTCCTTGACCTTTGACGACCTGGTGAAACTGCCCGATTCCCAATGGAAACGGCCAGTGCCCAGAAAGGCCTATCTGATTCATAGACAGCCACTCGATTTGGTGGAAACCGTGGCCAATTTGATGAGTGGAAAACACATCGCTATGGTGAGCGTGAAACTGTATTTTAAGTTTAAAATATACCTTCATGGTTCCTTTGTTGGTCATTTCCCCAAGCAAACCTCTTTAACAATTATGGCACATATCCAATGTGACGCTCGCATTGGCAAATCCTGATTTCAACTATATAAGTTTGATAGTTTGAATAATACATTTTAGGATCCTGCATTCAAAGAACCACTGCGTTTCCATAACGTCAGCAAGAGGGTTTGCACTGCGAACAGGACCTCCGAGTACAATGTAATTTTTGTCGTCAAGATTGGTGTAGCAAAGTTCGAGATTCGCCAACAATTGCGCGACGTATTCCGCCGATTAAACGATGTGTCTGAACGTCTTGATGAAAGTGAAAACGACAAGAATATGGTGCTCGGTTTGGTGTTCACCATTGGTCAGCCGGCGATTCAGGACAGCAATTATGATCGTGATGCGCTCCAGAACATTCGAAACATCGTCGAGCAGGAAATATACGAACACGACGATTTGATTGTGGGCGATTACGATGACACCTACCGTAATTTGACGATCAAAATGATTCATACCCTCAACTGGGCCGCCACATATTGTCGACATACCCGTCCAACTTTCATCTTCATGGACGACGATGTGGACTTAAACTTGAAACACCTCACAAATATATTTCTTGCAAAATCACCTCACGAAAGAGACAATCTACTTCACGGTATTATATGGCCCAATTCCCCCGTTCTGAGAATTGATTCTTCGAGATTTAAAAAATGGGCAGTTCTAAAAGACGAGTTCCCCTTTCCGGTCTATCCGCCGTATGCGAACGGACCGTTCGTGATCGTTGGGTTCGACAACGTTGAGAGACTGGCCTTGGGCATGCTCTACACTCAACCTTTTCCCATGGAGGACGCCTACATGGGACTCGTGTCTCTACGACTGGGGCTCACTTATAACCGGATTCAAGATATTCTGCCGCCTGATTTGATTCTAGAGCGAATCGTGTGTAAAATTAATACAAAGTCTTGTCCAAGATACAATAACTGCAACCGCTGTGTTTAATGACAAACGCCTGGTGGAGATATACGCCGAAGAGCAACATTATGATCGGACGTTCTTATTCGAGCGCCTCACCATTTTTCCTAATTGCTATTATTTTATTCTCGTATAGGATTTATTTTACTTGCTTGGTTTTAATAAATAAATTATTTATTATAAGTATTCAGTAGATATATTCGGGAACCTGGTCTGCAGACATTGTGAGTATCATCAAACTCCATTAGAACCCGTAGATAAAGGCCGTGTAAAACCGTTACCGACGACATTGTTAACCTCATGCACGAGTGAATCATTCATCTTTAGAGTCAAAAGTTGCATCAATGTCACCAATAATTTAGAAGCGTGCAACATCCATCCAGCACTTTCAGGAATTCGCGTTAATATCCAAAGAACAGGCTTGTTATTAAAAATCGTTACTTATTGTAAAGAAAAAAGAGATATACCGCCGTTTGCATGGACTCTATGCCATAGAGCAACATATGTTGGAAGTGTAAAAGCATAACATGGGTTATCTAGTTTACCGATGACCGTTTCAAATCTGGCGGCAGAATATCCTGAATCCGGTGATAAGTGAGTCCCAGTCTAAGAGACACGAGTCTTGACGAAAAAAATGACTTTGTACCCGGGGTCTTGTTCGCAGTGCAAACCGTCTTGCTGACGTGATGGAAACGCAGTGGTTCTTTGAATGCGGGATCCTTAAATGTAGAAAGTGTTTTATTCAACCTATCAAGTCTATCTTGTTTGGCTTAATGTGATTTGTGTATTATAGAATAGTTTATTGAAAACCCTTTTGGCGAATGACTATTTACCTCACTTCGATAGATTGCTGTTTATTTTTAAAACATTTAGTTAATGCACACTTAAATAAACGCAAGCGATGCTGTTTAGAGTGCGTCACCTTCGCGGTTTATAAATTTCATAAACGTTTTCAGGTAACCTTAAAGTGTCGGCGCTCTATTTAACCACCACCTGTGACCTTGTGGTGGAGACCAATTAACGTCGCCCAGACCAATTTCCCAAGTTATTTATTCTTTTGCACTTGGAAACACGTGTTTGTAGTTGGTTTTAGCGCTTTGAGCTTTTGCCCCAATGTAGAGTATTTCAAACAATCGGGTTAATCTATACGGGATCACGAGAATCCACGTTTCCGGCAATTTATCCAAGCCTGTGTGACAACGAATCGAGAACTTCCTGATGCATCTACTTGATCTCTTCGAGTAGTGCGTCTTTCTTATTTGTTCAACTCGCGGACTGAAGTTGGAATTGATCGGCAATGGTAAAACCAGTAGGAGGAACCTGGATTTCTTACGATGGACACGCAAAACGTGACGTTGGGCATACAGGTAATCGAAATCGTTTTGATGAAACACCTCGTTAACTAACGAAAACCGCAATCCATGCAAGCCTTGAAGATCTACACTATGAAGAGTTGCTTCAAATCGCACCAAATTATGAGAACCTATTCTTGAATGCATAAAATGATTTCAATCTAAAAATGTGTTGGTGAATCTCTTTACAAATATTTAGGTTCAAAGACTCAAGACTTCTGTCTAGCTCATTTCTTTAATTAAGCGCTCTACAATCCAGCACGTCGCCGCAGAATTCCTTCCAATCGCTGTGCACCAGCGAGGTTGTGATCAATAATTTGAATTTTGGCGCCTACTATTTTCGCAGGGGAGGCATGCAAACCGAACAGGCTTCCGGTAGTATGCGTCAATCTACGGCGAAATCCATCGCCCTTCCCAGCCTAGGCTCGAGCTCGTTCGCCACTGTGTACACTCGCGACCGGAAAAACCACCACGTTCTCCCATCCGTGTTTGGACTCGCCTGTCGGGAGCTCTACCAAGCTCGCAGGAATATGCGAGTTTCCCAGTTCGTAAAAACTACCCTCCAGAGCGTAGACACCTCTGAAGTAGAGGCCAAATTCCTCACCTCTTCCGTAAAAGCCAGTGTTCGCCACGCGATTATCGTTCTCGTTACCAAGCTGAAGGCCGACGAGAAGGTATATTTCAACAGCCGCGAAATCGCCTACCTCCTTCAAATGTTCTATGCAATCACGGGTAACCAGGTGCGCTTAATGAAATTCTCCGAATTCGAGGACTTCCTGCAGGGCACCTTGGAGATCTCCAGCCCCCTGGCGATCGCAGGCATGAAACGAGCTGCCACGACGTTCCGTAGCGAGTCCAGGCGTCCGGAGCGACGCGGCCTTACTCCGGAGAGTTTCGTCCGCATGCTCTCCTTCTACCTGCGAGGCAGCCTCGCCGATCGAGCCGAACTGGCCTTCCAGGTGATGGACATTGACCAGGACGGTCTTCTGCGGCATCAGGTAGAGTTCCAGTACTTTATGCACGGCTCCTTTGACGCCGAGGTTGCAGCCACGCACGCCGACATTGACCCAGACCAACCGGTTCGCGAATCCATACAATACCTGATCAATAAAATGAGGATTCAAGGGGGTGGGGGTCTGGATCAGGCCGCGTTTTCGGCGCTTGTAGTAAAACAGCCCTGGCTGATCAATAGCCTCGTCCCCATGTTCTGCCCGGAGTCCACGAACCTTGCCTTCCAGAGTTTGTTTACTATTGGAAAACCTATACTGGCTCAGATCGAGGGAAAGCGGTCTTCTGTCTTTCGCATCAGAACCAGTCACATGTAGCACAGTTAAACAAAATTTGCCGACAAAATGGCCGACAATCAAACATTGTTGACCACTTCTCAATGCCCAAACAGGCTTTATTTCTACGTATTTGTGTTTGTATGTATTTGCGTCAATTTATACTGATTATTTGCTTTTAAAATACTGTTGATAGAATAACAACACTTTCAAAGCAATATGGTTTAGTCCATTTATTGTGGGGGATGTAAAAAATAACCGCTAGGGCTATTTATACTATTGTAAACGTTTCAATACCCTTCAACATTAATAATGTATCCACAATTTATACAATTGCTATTACAAAAACAACTTCTGATTGAATCACCACGGTAGTACTGAAATTTCTACTGCGATTACTATAACCACCACAAGAATAGATAATTAAACTTAAACTATTCAGAAGGCAGCTTCTCCCATTACAATAATACGAGTATTGCTAAAAAACGATATACAACCAATAGTATTACAATTACCACTACATTAAGGGCTAAAATTAATACAAATATTCCTACTGCAGCTGTTAAATGCTGATATACACACTGGCCGTTTAACGACCACTTAAACCGAAACTTTAATTTCAGTCACGACAGTCACCATTATCACGAGTTATAATTTAATTAATACTAAAGTAAGCACTTCTGGAATTTCCATTAAATTGCAACATTTGCTACTACAATAACTCCTACAAGTTATTTTCTAGTATAATTAATGTTGTGAAAACAATCCATGGTAACATTACTACTTAACCAATACGACAAAATATAATTGTAATTTCTGCTAAAATTACTTCTGCAGTGACTTCTACTATCACTTCAGCAAACAAAAACAACAACCACGATTATCACAACAACTCGACTACTGCTTATGCTAATGTCGATGTTGCTTTGGTCGATTTATAACATTTATATAATTGTGTACAATTTCAACTACTACAACTTCTACTGCACCGAATATTGCGAATACGGACACTAATAAAACCACTATTACTACTACTTATTATAATGCTGCCACTACTAACAGAACTAATAGTAAACATTCAAAATCTGTCTTCGAGTAAATTGATTAATAATTTTCAGTATCCAGTTTTGGGGTTCTACAAAAAAAATGGCAAAAGATCCAAGCCCGGTGGTTTGTCTTCACCAATTTCCCACGTCTCTCTCGGACGGCGCAAAAGGTTCAGCTGTTACTGAAATCTTCTACCAATCAGACAAATAATATCTTCTGGAAAATTCCCACTGTACTAACGCACACTAATCGCGCAATTTTGAATTTCTAGGGTTTTGTTTTTCGAATTTAAATTGTTTCAATGCGATATTGGCTGCGTGCTTCCCGTTTCTATTCTATTTTTTTTAAGATGATCTATCAATTATTTAAAATTGTAAAAAATAAATAACTGTACAAATGTGCAACTTCCCGCATCCTCCGCGAGCCTTCCTTCTGATTGGCTTACACGTCAGCGAATCGAACACGACTGTTCATACGGCCCGTGTGCGCACACACAGGCTCACCACTCGCCGCCTCTCGATGACCCCGCACAGGCAGGTCTTCTGTCTCCTGCTCCTGTGGTCTTTTTTAACCGCCGTTTCCGCCGCGATCTGTTGTGCCGGCTTCCTCTTACCCTATTGGCTCTCCGGGGCCGTCAATCTCTCGCCCCCCAGCCTCCACGAGGCAGTCCCCTCATTCCCCAGAACGAGTTTCTTGGGGCTGTTTCGTCGGTGCGGCTATCCCGTGTACCGGTACAGCGGGGGTTCCGAGGGTGATGTCGAGTGGAGACCGGGCTGCGGGTACTACCCGTCACTGAGCGCGATACCCCATTGGACCTGGCGAATGGCAGTCGTACTGCTGGTCTTGTCGTCGTGTCTGCTGGTGTTTCTGACGTGTTTTGTGGTTTGTGCCGGACTTGTTGCACCTCTGTTGCAGCGATGCCTATGGCTACGGCGAATGTGCTCGTATGGATACTTGGCTGGCGGTGAGTCCTATCATTGATTCGTTTAAATTGACTAATCAACTCAGTATAGGGCTAACAAGGACTCTAGGTTGACCATTCACGTAAGCCCCTCGTTTTCCCCAATTCGATCACACGGGTGTGGTGGAAAGGCTGCCGCTTTAGAGCCGACAAAAAACTAATGGCGCTTTATTTGCTCGAATGTTGTTCGAACGAAATTTCAATTCCTCCGGGGAACTAATCCATGACTAACACTCGTTACTGATAAGGCGAAATTGAATAAGTTCGCCTGGGGTTGATCAGCTGAATGTTTTGGGGTAAATGAAGGTCATTAATAGTATGTTCCACGTTTCTTTAGATGAAAAGAATGGCCAAATTTAATTAATGGATTGAAAAGATCAGTTATTCTTCAGCTAGACGTGCTGGTTTCTAGGTCAAGTTCGAGAATAATTTCAAGAATGGACCTGCTCACATTCCATCCGGTAGGCCGCTGATTTAGACACAACTCTTGATGAGTCATTGCACATACGCGCGCACTCCGAACTCTACTCATCCATTGGGTGCACGTGGTAGCGTCGGTCAATGATCTATCCAAGGTCAACACGCCAATTAACTTGTGTTGAATGTGAATTTAAATCTTACGTTCTTGGTGTGCAGCCAACCCATGTCCCCGAAAACGGGCTAGTTAGCCTCCTAAACGTAAACAAGGCTCTACGAATTGACTTCATGATTTAAGAATTGTAAAGCAAGGCACGAGACAATGTCCAAAGTGCACAGAACCCATAATAAATTTCGTCTGATGTCCTTTCTATTAAGTGTGGCAGTCCATTGGGTTTAAGAAGACCTCACTTTTTACCAGAAATATACAAATGTAAACTGCAGCAATTTTACTCGCCTGGGTCTTAGTGAAGTGAAATTCTACAGACTTGAGAAACAGTTGGTCTTGTAGCCCGGTTACCGGGTGAATCTATGTTTGAACTTTACGGGGTCAAAGTGAGAAAAAGCCAGAAAGCACCCATTTGACCTTCAAAGATCCACCACGATGTGTTACCTCTTTAACACGTTTGGGGCAATCTTGAAAACATCTGACTGGATAAAATAAGTAAATACAAATTTATTTTGGTATTAGCAGAGTCTCAATGTCACATAGGGTTGCTTTTTTAATTTTACGAATTCGGAAATTTAGGATCGAAAGTCTTCACACAGTTAGTATTAGAAGTAGTTGCTGTAGTTGAAGTATTAGTAGTAGTAATGCTGGCTGGTTAGAAGTGAAGGGTAGAAGAAGGTGATGTGTATAGTTTTAAAGGTCTCGGGGTCGACAAAATTATTGAATTGGGACTTGAAGTTAACATATTTTAGAGAATTCTTACGTTTTTTTCAATATTAATGATGATGCTGTAATCGATTTCAGTCCTTCTAGGAGGGTTTGACTAATTGGACTGATGACCAAGGTTCTAATAAGATACGTCACATAATTAGAGCAGACGGTAATTGGGGAAACGGGGTTAGTTAATTGGTGCTCCGGTCGAAAGGTCAACCTGGCGGTGTTACACGCACAAATAGTCGGCCACAGATGACTAAGACCGCCAATTTATCGACCACACAACAGCGGCCTTGATAACTACCCACATCTGCTTAACTTGGAGAAGGTGACCACTTGAAATCACAGAATTCGGATACACAGTGACAGATGAGAAATTCTTTTAAAATTGTGGTTCTGCCGTTTAAGTTAAATACAAACTTCGATAGAACACATCAAGATTTGACGTGACGGTTAAATATTGGGTGTTCCAAATTTCCTTGTATATTTAAGTCTTGATTTTTACCTTAAAATATCATAGAACTCTGAATCCTGTCTAGAAAATGTTCCGGGATGTGAGACGTGTATATTAACTACAGGAAATTGCATTGTCTGGGCGGGAGGTTTAAGAAACATACGTTTACACCACTTCTGCATGTCTCGCAGCAAACAAGGAAGGCACAATAAACCACAATTTCAAATCAAAAGTATGTTTAAATTATTAGTGTTGGAAATAGGAAATTGGGCATTTTAAAAACAGAGTCTGTAATAAGTTTACCTAGTTGCCATATTGTTTAACATTGTTTATGAGCAATGCATTTCGTTTTGTTGTGCAGGTTAGACAGACAACAAGGCAGACATTAAACACTGCTCTTCTTTGATTGGGGCTTGAAAGGTCTCTAAAGCAGTCACTTAAATATGTTTTCATCTGCTTAAAGTCCGTGGATGTCAATTTAATTTCAAAAGATTTATATCGCGCGATATTAATTTGAACTATGCGCAAAAAAACAGAGCTGCCTACAGTTTTTGATTATGACGCTATGAAATATCGACGAATTAGACTAGAAACTCGCATACACATGGCCCACCGTGACGATTACGCTTCAAAAGCATCGGACAGAATTGTAAGTTGTTAACTTCGAAGACAACAAGTTCGAGCCGATAAGCGCGTACACTTTTTTGTCAAGACAAAGAATTTGTTACCGGAGACGACAAGTGGATCTTAAACGACAACGTTAGTAGGCAAAATAATGGTTGTCTTAAAATCATTTTGTCAAATGCACTTCATTAGTACCCGAATAATCACATTGGCAACGGTTTCCACCAAATCGAGTTGCTGTCTATGAACCAGATAGGCCTGCCTGGGCATTTGCTGTTTCCACTGGGAATCTGGCAGTTTCACCAGGTCGTCAAAGGTCAAGGAATCACAACGAGCGCCGCTCAGTTTGACTAAACTCTCGGAAACCGTTAACTCATGAAATGTGTTTGTTAACCATATTCGGGAAATAGGTCTTCTTAACTGCGCAAATTAAAGTCTACAATCTGTAACCGTGAATTAAATAATTTTCCTATTTTTGTTATTTTTCCAAATAATTTTTGACGAGAACGTCACATTCTTCCGCCAATTAGACATTTTTGTTGTCTTTTTTGACAAAAACGAGCGATGTGTTAAGTTAAAAGTTGCCAAAAGCGCAAATGTTTTGCCTGTTTTACTTCGTTTCGCCTCCACATATGTCGACGAGCGCATAACAATGATTCGAAAATCGTCTTTTAGTTCCTGCTTCACCTGCTCTGGTGAAATAAAAATTGGGACGAATAAGGAATGACCCAAATTGCGACATGCCGTCGTTCTTGTGGGTATTGAACTGTATAGCCCACGCATTGGTCGACGAGATTTACGCTTTGATAAACTTGAAAATAGGGGATAGGAGGGGTAAAGAGAATCGATAGGCCAATTGAAAAGAGATTATTTTAAAAGGAGGGTTACAAATTCAGCAAATTTGAGGCTAGTTAAAATCGCTGAGGAAGAATATACAATACGGAGAAATTATACAGGCATGGACAAAGGTTTTTATACGACTAGAGCACAATACAAGTCTCCTGAACCGGCGAACTTGGAAGCAGAGGCGTCACAATTGATAACCGGCTGCTTAAAATAACGCCGAAGAATTTATATTTTGAGCTCGAGGCGAAATTATGGAGTGAAGGGATTTTATGAGTGTCAACATCTGCTCTCAGGGAAAATGTAAGGGAGATGCATTTGTATGCGTTTAACAGAAGACCATTCTCCGAAGACCACTCGAGTACCTGCCTGCCCGAGCTGTTGAGAATCGCCATGCGTCTTGCAGGCGTGGCATAAAGTCAAGTCATCCGCGTATTTTATTAGTGTCACGTCGTTAGGGGACCGAAGGCTGCGTACAGATTGGCCTCCATTTTGCCGATGACAGACGTATGGTACCGATCAACTTCGACGGCATGGAGAAAGCCAGCTTCTGGCCGGAGTTGAACGTCGTCAAACGGACTGATGGTACCGATCGACGAATTCAACTTCGACGGCATGGAGAAGGCAAAGGACAGCGTTTCTGAAGTTCAGCTTCTGGCCGGAGTCTAACGTCGTCAAACCGACTGCTAGATATGCCGGTCCGCTGCAGAGATTTGCCAGCGCGACCGGTATCTTCAATTAGGTTTGGTAGGGACGGGTTGAACGCATGTAGTGGATTGTCTTCTTCTTCTTTGAGTTATCTGCACGCGCAAATGTTTTGACCCTTTCTTTGTAAAAAAAAAAGGGCCGCCTTCGTGATAATAAATCACCTCTAGGGAAGTTCGATTTACTAATCCGTTTTAAAGGAGTTATTTTGGGTCTCTTGAGACTTTGCCGAAGACGTAAATTGTGAAAACAGGCAACGCAGATATCAATTTTTAATTTGAATAGTTACCGAAATCCGAACAAAATACATCAATGTTTTTGGCTGATTTACGCGCCCGAGACTGCCTGAACTCTGTTCATTCTCTGAGCCAATAAGGAGGCGATTTTACATGAATAGTTTTAACTCACTTTGAATTATTTTGTAGTCGAACATTGAAGTAGTATTCCCAATTTGCTGGTTCTTTCAATGGTTAATTGTCCATCATCAGTTCAATTTGTCGCTTTTAAGAAAAAATAATTTGGAGAATTCTTTTTAAACGTTGTTTAACGACCTTCCCATCTCCCGAATGTGTTGCTGCAATTTAACTGTCGATTAAAACCACCCTGTACTTCCCAGTGCACTAATCTAGCAGAGGCCGTTTAAAATAAATTGTCCGAAATTCTGGCAATGGGAACTGCGTTTATTTCTACTTTCGAGGCTGCTTCAGCAACTTCCGCGTTCTGTTCACCAAAAGTTGTTTCCCACAATTCCGACACTATGAGTGGGTAGATTTTGCGGTTGTCAATGTTTGAAAGAACCACCCACAACGCCGTGATTTTTGATTATTGGCGCGTTTTTACCGAATTGTGGACCTTTTTCATCGATGAGCCGGAAAAAGGATTCTTTTTTTACACAATGTTCTTGTTTACAGGTGGTTTTTGTCTCTTGGCGTGCATTGTCTTCCCGTTCGGATGGTCAAATGACAACAAAGAAGTTGCTCAAACCTGCGGGCCCGGTAGTGGTGCATTTAGAACAGGTAAGTGGTTTGTGTTATATCCCGTTATAGCCCCACCAACCAGAAGCCAGAAGAAAAGGTAAGACGCCGAAGGAGTTCAAGAGAGTTGACCTGAACAGCCTCGTTTATCCACCTGCGATTTCGCCGTAAATGATGGTCCACCATGAGAACATAAATGGGAGTTTTGTCTGCTCTGTTTTTCTAGGGCGTTGCGAAATCGGCTGGGCCTACGTCCTCACTATCGCCGGTGGTACTATCAGTCTCGTTCTCTCCGGTCTGCCAAACATCCTTTCTGCCATCCTCTCCGATCCCAGCCACAAACACCCCTCAACCTCCTTCTGTGCCGCCTCCAAGTACCCCCACATCATGGGGGCCCCCGATTTGTTTCCGCCACCCCATTGGTTCCAAATGAACCCAACCAGCTTCCAGCCAGGTGCGATGGAGGCCTCGGTGATCAGCGGTGGCAGTTTTGAGTCTGGGACGACCTGTCTGGGACGACCTTGCGGCAGACCGCTTTCGATGGTACTGTCTCCAGATGCACTGGCGACGTGGGATGTTGGGCGGAACAAAAGGATGAGCTGTTCGGTGTTTGACTCGATTCCGGAACAACAGCACAACGCCAATAATCATCATCATGATCACCATCTATGGCGGCAGCAGCAACACGCATCCGTAGATGACTCATCGGTAAGTGTGTTTGCGATTTACGGATTTACGGGCTGATTTCAGATGCTATTATGATTTTTTTGTTTTTATTACCGGTTTAATCGACGTTTTAATTTCTTACACGTTTTCATAAACCCCACGATCCACAAATGGCCTTGGTGAGTGTTATATAATATGGGCGGCGGATTCGAATTTAACGTTTAAAACCCGTTTAAGCGGGACTTTGCAATTTGCAAGCTTCACGGCTCGTGGTTGGTGGAATTTAGTTGTGAATGCAGCATTGGTGAGCTCAACTTCGGAAGTTTAGTGAATTGTCGAATCATTTATGATTTTATGTACGCCTTACTGAGACATGGTTCGATGAGTAGTGGCGGGTTGATTTGAAATAAGAGCAAACCTCCCTTTGTTACTAAAGGGGTGATTACAACTTGATTAGATTTCTGATTTTATTGTGGATTGAATACTTTATGCTAAAAGGTATTGTTATTAAACAAAGCCGAGGAACCCAAGTGAAATACAAAAAATCGATATTTTATCAGTCGCCGATTAATTCTTTCAACATATACTGTTTCAAAGTCGAATAGATTCACAATGAGACAGAAAAGATGACTAGTCAAATTATTTATTGAAGTCGTCATCCACTTGATCATTCCAGGATATTCGACTGTTGAACATAAAGTCCGGGGATTTACATGGTGGACTGAAGGCGACGGTGGCATAAACCAGACGGCCTGATCGTGGGTTTGGAAATCCTTTTCCGTCTTGTGGGAAGAGGAAGAGATGGTGGTTTCGACTCAGCGGCGAAATTAATTATCTTGTAGACAGTTGAAATCAACCATCATAGCCTTGGGATTAAATAGAAGAGTGGGAGATCTTGTTGAAAGCCGACGTGATGTCGAACAGCTTTAGGTGCAGCATCGTTGGAAACCGTCGCCACGTTGTCCCGCGGGAAGATTCACGAATTTTGAAATCCGCATGATTGCAACATCTCGCCAGTTAGGCGGAAGTTAGCACTCCCCAAAAGAATAATTTACAAGTTTAGTTGCAATAGGAGAAACTTCGTTTAGAAAAGGGGAACTTTTGAGGATAACCAGAACTTTGGAGAAAGAGTATTCGTGAGTATGCAGAAAACTGCAAAAAACAGGCTCTAAAACTGCCATTACTTCCTGCGTTTGATTTTGGCAGGACATCGGGAAATAAATAAACATTTTGCTGGGCGCGGCTGGCTCCCACGACAATAACGCCGACACGCGATCCAAACGGCGCCTGCCATTGTCTGAGTCGGCCCTGTGGCTTCTAATGCAACCTGCAACCCCACTACTCCTCCCCACGCCGTCGGCATTCGCACAAGAAGAAGAAGAAGAAGACAATTTCGAACTTATTTATGTGGTTTTGCAGGCACTTAAAATCTTCCACAATGAGCCAAACGTCGGACTGTTTGTGTAATACACAATTGGGTCTTTTAAGTTGGACTTATTTTTACAAATTTAAATTAAACACCCATTTTCATTTCAAGTCAACATCTGTTAATTTATTTACACAGTAGAGAGTTTATAATTTTATTGCAGAGGCCTCTCCCCAAAATGCACCTTTTTGGGAAATTAACGATTAGTCGACGCAGCCGATAGTCCTTTATCTTTAATTCTTGCACAAACTGAACTTGTACGGCTTAAATGCTAAATTCTTGCTTACAATTCGTCATGTGGTTATTAGCGATGAACGACCGGGACGATTGTAAACCAAAATAATCGAAATCCGTAAGCAATGAACAGACGAGGACTTTCACTTCTAAATTAGTGTTAAGATGCTTCAGGTATCTGTAATTCTACTTTATCTGTTGTGCGCTAAATCGTAACATACATACATCGATTGGTTTATTCACTAAAGCCACTCTAATGATTTAGGTGCACTAACACACCGATTGGCTTTCTTGTCAACCCGCCTAACTAGTCATCTATTTTGGGAGATTAGGTTTTAAGTGCTGTTTAGACTGACAGAATAAATCTTTAAATCTCATTGGAAGACACCAAGATAGTATCTGAGGTCAAAAATCGCCGTTTGAATACTATGAGGGCGGAGAACCAATAGGCATCGTGGTTTAAATTTCGTACTGAATCATACTCTCGATTTGTTTGCATGACATTTTTAAGGTGAACGATACTTCCTAGAACTCTCTGGAGCTCGGCATCAACAAAGATGGATTGTTTAAGTCTTTTGAAATGAGGAGGTAACCGCATTGCTACCGTTTTTTATATTTTAGGAACCATCGACGGCCTCTGGATTGAAAATCAATGAACGTGGGGGAAATGGGGATACCGCCATCGAGAGCGCTGCTAAGCCTCATTGTAACGGCGTATTTCTGCGCCACATGCCGAGCCCACGTGCAGTTGCGTGAGAAGGCGGCGGACAAATCCACTCTCGAATGTTTACGAGATGTTGTACATAAATACACCGCATTGACTAATATTCTTCTCTAATCTATCACCAAGGTTCATTGTGATTAGTTTTCAGAAGGGTACAGTTGACGCATAGAATGTCAACTCATGTTGTTACACATTTGCTTTCAACTTAATTTCAGTTGAACGGCCAAGGCTAATAATCTCGGTGAAAAAATACGCAAATAAAGCGAAAAAGGAACCAACAGTATGAAAATTGATTTAACATACAATTTAATGGACATCTGAGGAGATCCATGATTTATTACATAAGGCATTAAATATTTTAGAAAGTTTATACGCCATTAACGGCGTGACGACGGCGCCACATGTCGACTATCAGACTCTAGCACAAGCATAGCAGGAAGCTTCCATACCTACTCATAACCATATCTCCAAGAAATTCCGTATTCGGGCACAGCAATCACGTTCTTATGCGACACCACAAAGTCTCGTGGCCGTCATTTCGTCACCCAAGCTTTTCGATGCACTCCACGGCCTTGCGCACCCAGACCAAAAGCATGAGTAAAGCTGGTTGCAAATGGCTTTACATTTATGGAAATTTAAAACATCTACCACGCTGCAAGCAATGCAATAATAACAGTGGCGATAGATAGCCACTAATGCAAAGATTCAAGGAGATTATAACGTTTATCACTGGGGTGGCCAGTTATCAACGACGAAATAAGACGTAGCCGCGAAATCGCGGGTGAAGCTGTTTACCCTATTACAACGACTCCGTTTGCGAAAAGTGGACTGCAGGGTTAATAAATTAACCATAATTCACTCCGAACTGGCATTTGGTTGCGAAACTTTGGCTGACAAAGTTAACGAAATCTATTAAGCCAGCTTATCCGTTCGTAGGAAATTGGGTATTATTTTGAAATAATCTTGCATTTTTAAGCAAACTATACATTTAAAACACTAACATTATTAGGCGATTCAATCTTGACTATAAGGCATCTAAATTTCCATGAACGTCGCAAATTAGAAAAATATGAATCATTTATATACAAATTTCAAGGGATAGTTGCCTGACACATTTTTATCTAACTCGCAACGTCCAGCGTATAAGTAATTAAATAATAAAGCTTTGTGCTGTCATGCGCACTGTTCAATAACCAACGACCGTAATTTAGTGGAATTAATCCGTTTTTATGACCTTCTTTTATAAAGAAAACGTGGCTAATCCAGTTTCGTGTTTAGATAATTGAGTTCTGTTTTTTTACTATTTTTACTGTTATGCAACTGAATACACTTAATATTTCTAAGTGTCTTCTCTTTGTGTTACTATTATGCGTCGTTGATACATTCAACTCACAGGCACGTCATCTATATCCTGTAATAGTATATTATTTCAGCTCTACGCTTCGTTAAATCCTGATTGTTCCATCTGTTCGAATGTTACTATCATTACGGTAACTTTCCAGGACTCAATATCCAGCGTCCATTATGTTATATCAACGCCGTTTTCACAAGGAACACCGTCAATATTCGTATCAAAAGCCCCTCTAAACGTAACTCCTTCGTTCGATTGGGACGCCGTTGTGCGTTCGACACCCAGGCAGGCCGTCTTCCTCGAAAATTCCTCGTTTAGCGGCATTTGCTTTCCATTTGTAAGCGTTCGGTGGTCAATTTCGTCATTATTTGAAATGCTTAACCTTGTTGTTTTTTCAGCTCTATCTGTATAATGACTCTGAGGACGTTGCAGATATTTCTAAGATTCCAAGCTATGAAAAAGAGCAGTTTAGTATGAATGAGTGTTTTTGGTACTTGCACCGACTCGACAAGGAGAGCAATCCCGAAACGGGTCTTCTGACAATAGCCTTTCGCTGTAATGACTCCAGACCACATGCTTTCTTCGGCAACAAAGGTTGGCTTCAAATAGAGGTACGTAAAATGTTCACCTTCACTACAGCACAAACATTATGTGTACCTTGGCGTTTACTTTTTAAATCGCAGAATATTAATAGCTTAGCGCTGGTAGCAACCGGTTGGCACGATTTGTTTTCAAAATCATGTTATTCGTATTTTTGCGCCGCCCAGGAATGTTCTCTTTATCTTCTTCTTTCAATTTGTATAAATTTTCGTTTGTTTTTTTGGGTGCCGGATGAACAGGTCCAGTGAGGCTCAGATGATGTATCTGTCAGCATCCTGGGACCTGGGTTCGCCATCACGCCCACAAAGCCGGTTTATCCTCTAATAGGAGATATAATTTTGCAGTCTTTTTCACAATCTGACTTAGTTCACCCTCTGTGTCGGGTAGGAGAAGTAACTCTGGTCGTTGGATCTGTCATGCTTCAGGATATCCCCAGGTCTTTTTTCTCCGCTTGACTATCAACTCGCAACTCTGGCTCCAAGTTGCTGCACGCCTCCTCCTTCTTTCTCTTCTTCTCCAACTCCTATCCTCCGTCACACTTCTCCAAACCCCCCCCTGTCTCCAATCTTCATCAATCTCGTTTTCCTCCCCCCATCTGCTGCCACCGTCTTCTTCTCCTCCTCCTCCTCCTCCTCCTCTTCCCTACTACCCCGGTAAAGTGCTTATAGGCGGCCTAAACTTGGTTAAGGTTGTTGGGAAGTAAATCTCTCAGTGAGCAGGCGATTGAAAACCAGTCACACACTTTTTAAGACCGTCGTCGTCCCTCGAAGAATGTCTGGTGGTGCTGTGGACACCAAACTTCGTGTAAACTGTCCCGAATCTCACATCACGATATTCATGAAGCCTCATTGAGCGCAGATCAAATTATTTCTTTATTCCTCAGGAAGTTCGTTTTTTTCAATTTGACTCGTTAAAGGTCGATTTAAATCGATTTAAAAACACCCTAGAACAGGCTACGGGGTCAAAACGGCGTTATAAGTGCTGCGTTTCTTACAAGCATCCTCTCGCAACAATGAAAAAAGTACCTCTGAGGCTTTAGAACCAATTGGCGTCAAAGACCAGGCATTTAACACGAGAACTCTTCCCTCAACAGATTAATCATTTTGGTCCACTCTTGAAATGCTTATTCAATTGGCGCCTGTGATAACTCCCCCATATTTCACAAAATTCCTCTAGTTTGTCTTCGCCCTCACCGGTCGACAATTCACCTCTCCCCCCCACCTCACAATGGACGCCGGATTGTCCGTTCACGTCAAGGTCACAATGTCCCGCCTTCTGACGAAGCATAGACGATTTAAGTACATCAGGTACGCACTTGGCCTGGCTCTAGCAGCCAATCAGAGCCTGTCCGAGGGAGTATCGTTCGTCAACCAATCAGATGTCTCCATCAACGACGAGCTTTCTCCGGCCCATTTCAAGGCGAGTTCCTCACACGATCGTGTCGTTTTTTCAACCCAATAACACCTTTTTGACATGCGAAAATGTCCAGCGACTATACCGGCCGATAATGATGCTGGTTAATGGTTGCACTACTACTATTCCCATGAGTAGTCTTCAGGGAAATTCCGTCGAAGAAGCAGGAACGTGGCCCCAATAATACTGTTGTTGTTTCTATAAGTAATAGTATTGATTTTGTCATCACCACCACCATGAGCGTTCGGGAAAAGCCATTTTGGGGGTTTGCTTTGTCCGTGTCTTTAACTTACTCGGAATAAAATTACGGGGTAAACAGCCCATTCTCTTGCTGAGACGTTAAAGTGGATCTAAAACCGACAACTTCTTAAACCAATGGGCATACTGGACGACTCCAGGGACTAAAACAGCTTCCGCCATCCGAGTACGGTTACTCAACGATGGAGGGCAACATACTTTAAAACAAGGAATAGAAGGGGAATAACAAGTTTATTGGAAAAGGGGTTTTGGACGAATTACTTAAATGATTCAAACAGAATCAACACCCTCGCCGTTGCAGCGGCAGCGGCAGCTTCCAATACAGCTCCCTGTCACACGTTTTAGTCGATTACAATCCACGTCGTCAACTCAACGTCAAACGACAACCGTCGTCGATCAGTCTACGCGTCGTGGAAGAGTGTCGGCTATGCGGGAAACGAGGGCAGCGTCTCTGTTCGCTCCGTCGTATCTCTCCAGCAGCCGCTAGACAAATCGTTGCGCAATGCACTCTCCACCTCACTCCTGCCAGCCATTTTCGGGGAGGCCTGGGCCAATTGCTCCTCCTCCACTGCGATTCGCCAGATCAGTGTCAGTTTCGGCGATCCTGGGGACGGATTTTACGTGGCCACACACTACAAGGACTGGTGAGTGGCTTTCTGATTGGTGTTTGTCAGTTGTGGCGATCCTGGGGACGGATATTTCGTGGCCACACACTACAAGGACTGGTGAGTGGCTGTCTGATGCCATCGGGAGCTGATTGGTGTTGGTCAGTGGTGGCGATCCTGGGGACGGATTTTTCGTGGCCACACACTACAAGGACTGGTGAGTGGCTGTCTGATGCCATCGGGAGCTGATTGGTGTTGGTCAGTGGTGGCAACACGTGACCTGCATGCAGGATTCTAGCGTGATGACAACATTTTCGGCTGCGGGGGTTCTTTTGATGTCGCCGCAATGTACATGTTTGAGGGGGGGAGGGTGTTTTGAGGTCTAGACGTTTTTCTGAATGTGGCATGTCGGCGCGGTGTTGTCCATTTGGGATTTTATTGGTTCAGTGACAACCCATCAGCACGCAAGCGGTTTCACCGCCCGCTATTTACTATTCCATGAGGGTGAACTACTTATATTTTTCCAAGAGTAGTCACTTTTCAGTAGCACAGTTTTGGGCCTTCGGGTGCGGTTTCGCGTCTATCGCGCTGTCCTGTGCTGTGAAACTTGATTCCTGCGTGTCGTGGAGACAAGGAGATTGAGAGTATGAGGTCTGTGGTGTTTGCGACGCTTCCTTAAAGCTTACTGACCCGACAAGCTCTCCAACAATTAAATAAGACGTCCCCTCGCGGGTCAGCGACGGAGCTTGTAAGCCTCTCTTCGAATTCTCTTTTCTAGGTCCCTGGTGTTTGGAATCGGTCTCGAGGCTGGGCAGCCCGGCATCTCTGGTCTCCTGATTTCAATGTTCTCTCTCTGCGCTCTCATTCTCTCGATTTCCGCGCTCGGATTCTGCTACCTCGGGAGCAGACTGCTTTTGCAGCTTCGAAGCTTCGCGCGACAGTCGTCCCAGATGGTCGGTTCACTGGATGACTCAGCCGAACACCTTCTCCCTTGAACCTTCTACTCTCAAAACCGACAAGAAACCAATACTTTACATTAAACTGTATAAAATTAATTCGCTGATCAGAGATGGCCGTTTTGTGGTCAAACGAACGGGCTGTTTTAATCTGGCCTTTGTTGTGCAGAGTTGTGTGGGTGGACAATGCGATCGGTCGATATTTGTTTCGGGGTGGTCGTCTGAAGCCAATGAATTTTTTCGGTGTGCGGGAAAATGGCATTAAATCAATTTAATGGCGGAATTTTAAGGCATTTTTTCCATTTTATAGTTTCGTCCTGGATTTATGAACTAAGTACATTTTTTGACGAAACATTCTTCTCCAATATCGAACATGATTGATCTTCGGTGGGGTTCTAAAGGGCAAATCTCATCGATTATTGATTTTTTGCCGCACAAGTCTTACGCCCACCGTCTTGAGTCAGTCTAGTGAAGTGTACCGATGCAAATAATGAATCACTTATGCAGGGTTAGCGGTTGGTTTGTTCACCTCGGATGGTGTTTATATACGATGAGGGTTAAATTTACCTCATTGTTATAATTCCGTATTCGTTTTGTACATTTGTTGACTTCGTGGAGTTACTAAAGCGAATACCGTCAATATGTTATCATTATTATTTCAGAACGTGGGAATGGGACTGAGAATATATACATTGATATTTTGGTATGAGTATACAGTGTAAACACAATGGACAATCGATCGTGCTTTCTGCTACAGAGTACATGACGGTGTTGGGGAGAACGATTACAATGATAGGAGAGAGAGAGATTTTTCTAGTTTTAAATGGATCCGACCTTCACTCCAGGATCCTCGAGTCATCATAAAGCGCCATCTAGGCAATTAACGGTCCCCCACTTGGTCCATGTGAACTGCACAATCGATTATCCTGGAAAGCAAACGCACAATCACCTACCCAAGTAGACGTGTTATTTTACGACTCACAGTAAATCCGAATGACCCCAATTGAAGACTAGATCCGGATAACGACGAACAGCGCTGACTGAACTCCATATTTGGTCGACCATTCACATTTCCAACTTCGAGTCACGGTGAAATTTGCATCGCAGAAACACCCCCACCCTCGGCTTAACCCCCCAAAACTCTCTTAGATGTTGTCGGCAATCGGGTTTATTTCGTACCCCCAGATCACGTGCGTGTGTGTTATTGTTTTTGTGAATGGGGTGGTCGAGTTGTCCTGTGCAAACTTGACACCACTGAAAGCCCGATTTTGACGAAACCGGTCACCAATTACCGGGGAAAGCATCCATCTTGGTTAATGTATCGCAATTCGAAGACTTCGTGGCCCAAAAATCAGAATGGCACGATGGCCAAAGACGAAGGTCGGGAATTAATAATATTGTTTATTATTCAAACAATCGTGAGGGCCCGACCTGGGCCAAAAACGCCGACAAGGCGCGATGCTTAGCGCCCGCTGCAGGCGAGTCCTGTCTGGACACAGGTGGGTCGTGTCGTGGTAAAAAGTCGGGGGCCGGCCAAGTGTCGTCGATGTTGTCTTAATTTATCCACGTTAAGGTCACAGCATGCGGTGTTCGTGTGCATTGGCCAATGGGATGCCAGTCCAATGGATGTCATGTTTGGGACACAAAAAAATAATTTAAGGTCACTACAAATGCGCCAAACCGTACACAGGCCGGCTTCATTCATGACCTTTCTTGGGAATTTGGTGTTCACAGCCGCATGTAGCCACGACGACCAGTGGTACTACTCTGATCCGTCAAAATGTCGATCACTTCGACCGATGCTACTCGACTTAATTCCCCACAATGGCGGCTGCCTGTGGCTACAATTCGGTCACTGCACATTTTTCGTGAATAAAGAACAAAGAGGCTATTTTAAGCAGTAGTATTAAGGAAGCAATTGTGTCTTGACCTAAAAAACGATAACCATTATTTTTATTCTTGATATTAATTCTGTAAAATCTCCCGGCGTTCGCCAATATTTTTTTATAATGAACAAACGATACGAAACTGATGGTAGAATTTACAGCATGAAAAAATTATAAAACCTATTTATCAGTTTGTCTTCGTGAGGTATATAGATCACTAATTCATCAACCGAATTTACGATGATTTTCGACAAAGCGTAAGAAACTAAATTATTTTGAGTTTTTCGATGGAAATCGGTTTACGAGTCGATGGAACTAACAGCGTACCGCAACCAATCTATTAAATGAGTCAAATGCAATTATTATAAGCATTTTAATAGCTAATAAAGAAAACCGGCTATAATCTGTCTATGATCACTGAACCTTTTGCGAATTGGTTTTGGATGGGATCATAGGTCTACTGTCCGCCTGTGGAATAATTATAAACTCTCCGTTCATGATTGTGAAATACAGAGATAGAAATGTTAATCGTATCGCAAGTTTGTTTTAGTCGTCCAAAATGAAGGGCGATGTGTTAAAAGCGAAGGACGCGGGATGTTTAACTTTTGAGTTTGAGAGGTCTCTGATTGGTGATTTTTGGCGCTCTTACAATATCACGCGAAAGGTTATCCAGACCACTCAGTAGGAACTCTCGACTTCCCGATCGGGTTCTATGGACGTCCGGTAACCCTTCTCATATGCCTGAAGCGGTGTAAGGAGACTAAATCTCGATGGCGACTCTCTATGCACATATGAGAGAGGTGTCTTTTTTCCAGCCTAGATACTTAGCACCGATCTAATTTCTTGCGAATCGCAGCCAATCGACATCCCGAAATTATCAAATTTTTAACAACGAACATACATTTTTCGATCAACATCAATCAACTGAAGATCTTTCACTGTGACCTGGTGCACCACCAGGTTTATTGTCCATTCTGTAAAACATTAAGTTGTAGGACTCTATTCAACGTCCGCGACATTTCAGACCACATCAAAGATTATATCGATGAAATTCCTTTTCTGTCAACATCGTTTGCTATCTTCAGCGTCTTTTTGGTCAACCATCTGTCCATACTCCTGCTGGCGGATAGAAAAAACTGTAACGCCCCTATGTTTTACCGCGACATCGCCTACGATTACAAAACCCCCAGAGAGGGTCTAACCATTCTAAGCCCAGAATCCCATCCCATAACATTGGCGTAGGAAGTAACGAACCTTACGTCACACAAACCGCCTCGACAAATTCTATAAAGACTTTCTATAACTTCTATGTTTCGAATGAACTTCGGGCCTGTGATTACATTCATATTTATACAAAATCGCATACACTGACGCTTCTTTGTCCATAATCTTTTTGGAATTGATGTGACATTCGCTTATCACACCAAGACCATCCTCTCTACGAGTTCTGAGGACAGTGCTCCACCATGGAAAGTGGTATGTAACTCCCCGGGAAGCTTACCGGGAAACTACGCAACATTTCAAGAAAACACTGTAAACCACATTTACAGTACAACTAAGCCTGTTATCTGGTTCATCCATGGTAAAGCAACACACTCTCTCCCACAATACAGGATGTGTCATACTGGATCACAAGGACACAACCGCCTTTATCCACAGTCGTCGAGAATTGAGCAACATCCTCCCTTTACAACTAATATATAACCGTCTTATTATTCCTGTTATAAACTCCAATCTACCCAAAGTCTATATAACCTCACCATTCATTTATATTCGTTGCTATATATTTATTCATCTAATTATACATATTGCCTCCATTCATTGCGTTCTCTCATTATGATTGTATGGAACGTGTATCCATGTTCTACGATTACTATTTCAAAACTCCCAGTGAATGTTTAACATTTCTTAGGCAAGAATCCGACAACTGGAAGAGCGTCGCAAAACCATTAAGTTAAACTGTGAAACCGCCTAATTAGCGCGGCACGCGAAATATCATTAATGAGATGTTTATAGTTTAGTGTGGTAAATTAAATAAACTGATTTCTCTGAATGTGTGAGATTATTCCATCGTATCTCGCAAAAATGGATAAATCTGAAATTCAGGTATTTTTTTACTTAACGCAGTTATTTATGCCACTTTGGTTTTCACTATCAGCTATATGTATTTTCATATTTTATATTTCCAAGGCCCTTCTCGACCAGGAAAATTCATACTTCAATGAGCCCTTTGAGTCTGAAGATAATATTGACGACATTCTTTGTTTTCCTTCTGATTCACAAAGGGCCGTCAACCAGCAATGTACGTGAATAATAAACGACACCAATAGTTGCTTTCGTGACTAGTTGTGATTGCCTGTATATTTATCTGCCTATCAATGAGGCCTTCGAACTTACCTCTGCGGTTGTCGGAATGTTCTAATACATAATTTTCTTGAACGTTTATAGAACTTCAAGTGTATTTCACGCCACCGACCTATTTTATCGTGGTTTATGTTTTCTCAACTTGGTTCCCTCCAGACTCAAAAAAACCAAATGCTTAGCCAAGTAAACTAGTTGACCATCATCTAATCGCACTATCCAGCATACTAAGAGATATAGAAAAGTGGTGACCTGTACTTCGCCGTTTAGTTCACAACTTCCACAAACCCTCCACCGTGGATGTTGTCCATAGCATTTCTTCTACATTTTCAATTTATTGCACGTTCGTTTATGCTGCATGACAAATAATTCGGTCAATATACTTGCTGTCAAAAACGAAACCAATTTTCAAGTTAAATTCGACAATGGAGGTGTTTCTGTTTCATAGGCGCCACCGGCAGAACTGAACCGTCGCATCCTCCTACGAGGAGTTCTGCAACCTCGACAGCACCTCGCGTGTGTCCAGCGCGTCAACAAAATCGGCGGCGTCCCCCTGGTGCTGCGAATCGACGGAACAACAAAAACTCGCGGAAAACGCAGCATCGAGGTCCTGCGGCAGACAGCGGCGCCGTGGGTGTGGAAGCTTGGGAGGCGAACATGTGTATCATAGGTCAACTGAGGAGTGAAAACGACCAGTTGGTGCGGCAGTTGAGAGACACGAAATTGGAACTTCGAACCGTCGAACGCCAATGCAAAGTCCAAAGTGCTCGACTTACAAAGGTAATGGTAATGATGGCAGTCTCTTTATTTAGTTCACGAGGCACTTCATGAGGCACTCTTCTGATCTGGAGACCTTGGACTGGACAAAGGGAGTCCTTTGAACGAGTATTAAAGGACTTGCGTCTCTGGCTCGGCATACGTCCGGCAAATGAAGATAGAAAAGGATGCTTGATCAAATATATAGTATTGTAACTATAGGATTATCAAAGAAGATGACAAAGTGTGGGTGGTTAATTGTCAGGCAGGGAATCCGTAGTGTAGCCGGGCTCGCGTAGGGCGGAGATAGATAAGGAGTTTGCAGGAACGGCTTCTGGACAAACGCCGGCAACTCAGATACTATGTGATGGCACCTTGCGTGAGTTAGTAGTGGAAGATAATGGTAAACCGCGCGCCTGTCCTGAAAGGTAAAGTATCACAGTAAAACAAGGGGTGTTACATTACCCCCCTCCAGAGGGAGCACCGTCCTCAGTGCTCGTGGTAGGGACTATCTCTTCATGATCGACAGGGGGAAGGTCGGATTCCGGCAAAATGTAGTAGCGTCGGTATCCGCAGTAGCGAGTTTTCCTCTGAAAGGGGTTAAGTTATTGTGGTGGAGCGTCACAAGGGGGGCATGGGGATGTTCAGATGCACGGATGACATAAAGTTTGGGTTGTAGGACCCGTTCAATGCGGTAGGGTTCTGTACTTCAAGGGGGGTGACACTTTTTAGGGACCCTGGGTGGGGGTACCGGCCGGTGTTTGCGTACCAAATCCCCGATTTGATAGGTCGTGGGTCGGCAGCTGCGGTCATTGAGGGTCTTTTGGCGATCATATGCCAAACGAGCCAAATTGAGGGTGTTGCGGTCTTCCTGTAGTATAAGGATGGCGGGCTGGGATTCTCATTTCGCGTCCTGTAACCTTTTTAAAGGGGGAGAATCCGGTGGGGCGGTATGCAAGGAGGCTGCGACCTAGGTGACAGTTCCAATTGTGGGGGTGGTTGTTACGGACGAAACTCTTGAGAAATTCGAGGAGCGTCCTATTGGTCCTTTCCACTTGGCCTTTTCGTTGGGAGTGTCCGGGGTGGTGCGTGTCTTGTGGACGCCTAGCAGGGTGCAGAAATGGCTGAAACTGCGCTCTCGAAGTTTGATCCTTGGTCGCTGTCGATGCTGCGTTGAGGCGGCGATAGTCGACACAGAGGCGGATCTTGCCATCTTTCTTCTGGACAATGGCAATGGAGGAAGCCCAAGGGTATTTCGATGGTCGTATAACCTCGTCCGTGAGCATAACGCCTATCATTTAGTTGAGCTCGTCGTGTAGTGGAGGGGAATTCGCCGGGGTGGTTGCCAGATCGGCCAAGCATCGCCTGTCTCTATCTTGTGGCGGATAATTGACGTCCTTCTTAGCTTTGTGTCGACGTTTGTCTCAGGAAAGCCATCGCGCAGTAAGCATGTCTGCAAATGGTGTCGTCCTGGGGCACCTCTGGTTTCGTTGACGGTTTTGGTGTTTTCGCTGATAGATAAATAGCCTTGATGTGGCCATCTACACCCACTCCGTGTTCGAGGATGAAATCCATGCCGAGTACCAGGCTACAACCTAATTTAGAGCAACTGCAACACCAGGTGTTTAGATGGTGGCCGCCCATAACAACCGTGATTTCGTATGTCCAGTTAATGGACATCGGTTGGGTATCCGCTGTTTGCACGAGTGAACCGTTTTTGTGGGAATCGACCGCTATAGCCTGTACACTGGTCTGACAGATTGAGGTTTGACATTGAGGCAGATGGTTGTAGCATTCGCGCACTGTTTCTGAAGAACCTGGGTTCGAATCCCTGGTCGAACCACCACGGGTGCCGCCTGCTAAAGTATTCCGTAGAATTTTCATGGCGTTTTATCCCTTAGTAGGAGATTACCGCACAAATTTGGGTTTGATACGAATGGAGTAGATTGGATGGGTAACCTTATTTACGGGACGCAATGAGGTAAAAAATGGTGAAATTTCGTTGAAAGATTGTGTCTAATCGGGTGCATTGATATTACCCTCGAGTGTTGAAAAGCAGTTAGAAGTTACACGGCGGTCGGGAAAATTCCGGCTTCGGCAGCGTGCTCCATAGACGGACTGCAAGTCTAGGCGAAAGGACCAATCCACGGCGTTGTAGGTGGGTTGATGGAGTCTTCACGTCAGGAGCTGGAGCTGGTTTCGGCAGCGGTCAGGCCCACGGTTAGCTGTGAACTGGTCGCTGAGGATCGCCCCAACGACCAGACCACCTCCAGCTTATCTCCTTCTGTTTTTTTCACCTCTCTCCTCCCAGGCCGTGGGCAAGGAGGCTGACGTGCCGGCCGTTATCGATCGTCTCAATGCCGAGATTCACAACCTCCAGGCGCATCTCCGTCGCAAGACCGAGAAGGCCGACGCTTTGGAAAGAAGGACCGCTGACATGGAGCAGCGTCTTCTTCCTCTGGTGGAAAAAAGGCGCCTCTCTCAGCAGCAGCAACAAAGGACCACCCCCGCGACATCGCGTGGAAAGCTCCAGCAACGCGAGGCCAGTGGCAACAGCGATGAAAGCGAACATCTCATTGGCTCGCTCAAGGCCGCTCTCGAAAAAGAACAGCAGGTTTCCATTGTACGTTTTCGTTTACACTTTAAACCACCCCCACCCTCTTCTATAAATGTAGATAATTAAACATTGCGTAACTGGAAGCTAAGTGGGCAGGCCGGAGGATTGATATGATTCGAATATTTGCCCGCCGTTTGATCTCGCCGTTGCGAATTAGACAGCTGCTGTTGACCGGTTGTGATGATGCGTATTAGTAGTGTTTTGTTGCAAATTTGCAGGACCTTCAAAAGAAGTTGGAGCTAATGGAGAGAACTCACAGAACCGAGCAGAGTTCGGCCTGGGAACAAATCCGCAAACTCCGAAAATGCACCAGCGAGCTGGAGTCCCAATTGGAGGCTCTTACGCGCACCCTGCAGGTGTGTGTGTGTGCTCCAGATTTCTCCCGACCATTAATATTTCAACTTCACCAAACCAATCAACCATGTTTTCCATGACAGGAGAAGTCAAAACTCCTGGAACTGCAGAATATCTACAGCCAACGTCTGCCCAAGTCCGTCTGCGCCCTTTATCCTCCTCCTCCTCCTCCTCCTCCCCAGGATGGAGGCAATAGCGGCGATTGTGGCGGAGCCTTCAGCAGCAGTCTCGAGGCGATTAGGGAGCGAAATCGCGCCGATTCCAGACTCCCTTTGGCCCAGTTGTCCGCCCGAGCGACGGCAGAACAGCACCGCCTGACTGGCGAAAATCTCGATGACAAAGTCGACGAGGTGAGTCCTCTTAAACCCACGTCCCCTTCTTCTTCTTCCTCCTCCTCCTCACGTTTCCTTATTCTATCCAAAGAGCCTGCGTTCTGCTTATCCAAATGTGTTACGCATGATGCTGTTGTTTTTCTGGTGTTTCTGAAGGCCTTGTGTCGGCGTTACAAAGATTTCGTCGTCACAGCACCCACGCCTGTCTCGACAGAGAGCAGGCGATCACGTCAACATGGCGGTGGAACCATTTCCACCATGGTCGCTAGAGTCAAGGATTACAAGAAGACAAAGGTTGCTGGTGGAGGTGGTAGCAGACTGAGCAGCCTCTTCAGTCGATCCAGCAGCCACGCCACCCTTAAAGGTGATGGCGATAGCAAAAAGAAGACCAAATTTGCGGCAGAGGAGGGGGAGAAGGGTTCCGCTGCTGCCGGCATTCTTGGAAATGCGCTCAAACGGGAAGTTATGGTGACCAAAAACGCCGAAATTGCAGCCTCTTTGGTAGGTCTGATGGGCGCTCCATGAGTCCCACTTTCTTTATCAGACTGGATACCCTTGGTAGATGGTAAAACTATTTGTTGTTGCTCATTTCCTCGCTTCCGTACGTCTGTACAGGGACATCCAGTGCCCGTACCAGCTGCTAGAAAACCCAAAAAGTTGCCTTCCAACCAATTGAATAGCAGTTTGACGGAAGACGTTAGCCAACAGGACAGTGATTGCGGAAAGCTCTCCGACCTACAGGACAGTTTTACGGTACGCTGTATATATTGCTACTGATATCTTATAAGTAGCTTTAATCTATTTGCAATGACAATGTGCCGTTTAAAGGAACAGCTGAACAAGTTTTGCCTTTTCGTTTGTGGTATATTCAGATGAGCGATAGTTTCGGTAGGCCATGTGACGCGTTTTTGGTTCGCACGTTAATTCCTTTGGATTTTGCAGTTTATACATAGCCAGGGATTCAATTAAAACATCTTTTATTTCGCTCTTTCAGGCACACACAACAAGGGCAAACTCTTGAAGTACGTTTGTGGTTGTCCTGACTATTAACAAAAAACCTGTCTCATTTTATACATGTTTGGAGCCACTGAACTCTGTAGACCAATAAGAACGTGGCACATTGCTTAGCCAATAAGATTTCTTTAAATTACGAGCTCATATGGTGGTGTCTTTTGCCGTTCAAGAGTACAGCTGTTCGGTCTTTCTAGTCCGCGAGTTTTGGATAGGGTCTTTCAATGCCAAACTGTATATATTCATGTCAATGGGGTGTTGGAAGCACTGTGTTTTATTGGTTTTCCGCAGAGCCATCCAAGAGACCCTAGACGAGATTCAACAGGACCAGTCTCCAAGACTGCCAGAGTTGAAATCTTCCTCGAAGAAGTTATCCACCACCCTCACGAAAATGGAGGACCTCCGAACCGAGAATGACCAAACAGACGACTTCAGCGTTCCGGGGCAATTGGTTCCGACGGAATCCTCTACGTCGGCATCACCACCACCTCCTGATTCGTCCGCCAATGTCGTCGGTGTCACTAGGTCAACACTATCGTATCCGACCCCACGAGACACAAAACTCCCCAATAAGACCGATCCGGTGAAACCAGACAGGTTTGCTTCTCCACTAAATATATATATCCCATGCGTTCGGTATTGCTCCTGGACTGTAAATTCAAGGAACAAGCCCACAAAACACCCAAAAATTGCTCTCATCTCTTCAGAATCCTAGCGATCCTCAGTCGGAGACTTTTGCAGAGTTTTTAGCTTGGAAAAAACGATTATTTTGGTGTCTACTTCCTAGGTTTGAACTCTGCAAAGAAGATCGGCTGTGGGCGGACCTCTTTGGAACCCAGCAAGCGGGCGAACTTCCCGATTTTCTCACAGCCACCTCCAGCTGTTTCCCCGTAAGCGGTAATGTCTCTTTCCTCCACACCTACGGTCTGAGCGAGTGTCGTCGGTCAGTTTATTTATAGTGGGCGTTTCAAACGCCTGTCTGCTCCGCGTGTGTCCCTGTCTAGGATAGTCTTTCCAGTCTGCGTATTCACGAAGGCGACTCGCTTTATCTTGCACCTCATGACTCCAATTTCCAACGGGGTTTGTTCCGCATACTGTAACCTTCTTTCCCAATAACTTCCTGGTTGATTCAAGGTCCCACCTCATTGGCCAGGCGTGCATCAACCTCGCTTTCATTGGTAGCCTCAGTCGTGTTTAAATAGACCGGCGATGCACCGTTTCTTCAGGCCTTTTAGCAAATCTCCTCCATCATCGCGCGTGGAAATTGTGTCTTCGGCTGAAGACATAGAAGCTAAAGGACATCTCCACATTCTCAATTGTTCCGGTCATAAACTCCCAACCATGCCAATCCCATTCACTGGTGGAGAATAAATTAAATCTGTGGCGGCTACCTCTTACTAGAAAACCGGCGTCATGTCCGTTGCCATGACATTCCCAGGAAGGACGCTGATCGCTACACCATCGAGCACATCACTGGGACGCGTTGAATGGTTTTGCCCCGTGGCCTTAACAAAGCGATTACAATTACCATTGTTGTTACAGCTACAGGCGTTGGGTAGCAGCGGCACGACGTCTGAAGACAAGAAGCCGGGTTTTGGCGACTCTCCAAAGGCAAGCACTCCGGTTAAGAAGACTATGATGGATGTTCTGTGTGGAGGAAGCCCGCTGAAGAAGTCCTCTGGACCGGACACAAAAAGCACCGCCCAGCTGATCGCCAACAGCATGCGTCGACACGCCAGCATCCGTAATCCCCTCGAAGACCTGGACGTGGAGGAGATGCGGCTGTAAAGCGCGCCCATTGTTCTTGATTCCCCCAGCCCCTCTCCCCAAACAATATACGTGGCGTTGCGTTTCAAACAACATTTGCACGCTCTTTCAACATCTATGTGACAAAACATCGCGTGATTCTTTCTCGCCAGATATCTAAAATAAATGGACTATGAAGAGATTTCTTGTGTGGGACGTCTGCTATATTTGTCTGTATACGTGACGAGAGGGGTGGGGTGTGTACGTGCGGTTTAAGACTGCGACTTGGGCGCCTTTAATTCAACGACCTTGACGTGGCGGAAACCAGCTGCATCAACCGGGGTTAAAGTAGTCCGAGTCCTACCTGTACAACATACCCAAGAACCTTCAAGGAAGCAGCCGGTTCATCCCCTAGCGTATGACAGTCGCACGGAAAAAGGTCAGGAATGCACGACGAAACACAAGAACTAGGCACGCTGTATTAGCTGTTTCCCGAGTATATTTTGATGCGTTTGGGTCCGTTACTCTTGTCGTTGCGGGGTCGTCTGAAGGTTAGTTTGAATACAAGCGATTAGTGTGCAGTTATCTCAATCCTGGTTACGTCGCATTCGTGGGAGTACTATGTGTAACACAGCGTTAATTGGATTAATGAAAAGGGGACCTCCTTAAGACCGCACGCGGGCACCAATAACCACGGGCGCCCAAGAGGTCTCCCGAGACAAGGCTGCGGACAAAGGTTCGCGTCTACCACGCTGCAATCCGTCCAATCCAACCAACAGCTGTAAAAACCGTACACTGCGCGTCGAAGGCACAATGAGATTGACCCTATTTGATGACTCAGACGCATCTCCGAGTGGACCAAAAGTGAGCAGCTCTCCATCGTTGGGCCGCCAAGCCATCTAAAACGCCGTCGTCAACATTACCTGCGACCGTAGCTACTGCAGCGCCTTAAGTGGTCCGCACGAGGCTGTCTGAGTTGCTGCCAATCCAAACAGAAGTTGACAATTCGCATGGTAAATTACATTGCAACAGTAACCGAATCCCTTCCTTAGCGTAGAAATATATCTAAACGTGGATGCACGCGCAACGCCGCGATGGTTTAGCCTGTGGACACAGCATTCAGACACGTAGTGTGCAAGAAGCTACGCTATTCTGATTGGTCGCATGTGCGTGCATACATTTCTGTGATTCAGAGCGTCGTGCAAGCACGCAGTTGGGAATTTGACGCCAGCCCGCGCGAAGCAGCCGAAGGAAGTGTAGCCAAAGAACAATTATCTTCGAGAGTTTGCATTTTCATAGTTTTGTGGGGGCTGGAGGTGGGAGTTCCTCGTGGTTGTGAGTTGCTGAGGCAGCTGTGAGGAGAGAGACGGTCATCACTCGCTTCGAAGCAGACGGAGAGACGATGGGGCGACAAACAGGGCGAAACGGGTGTATAGAAAACATGTGAGTGCCGTTGGTGTTGGTGAACAGAGACACAGCATATGAAAGCTAAAAATGGTTGACAGATGTGGAGGCGGTGGGTCATTGGAGGCAGAATCGTACGGGATGTGGATGGAAAACGGAAATGTGGAAGGGGGGTGGTGGTTGTGGTGGAGGCTGGGGGTAGCGAGTCGGTTCCAACAGCGGCGACAGATAAGTTAGAACTAGAGATAAGTCTGCTGGGGGAAGGGAGTTGCTGTGCTCAGAGGAAGTAGTCGGGAGTACGGCGCGATACATGTGGTTCTCCGCGTCTTGGTGCCGGGTCGAACTGGAGGCTAAAGGACAAAAAAGATAGTCAACCAGTATACTGTAGGTGGTGGATTCACGCCGCACCATAGGACTCCCGGGGAAGGCCACTACCCCCTATCAAACTTATTGATCAGACTAGCCACAGCCAATGAGTAAGAACATTATAGGTCGAGAATATGCTTTTAAATGGAATGAGGATTGTATTCGCAGGGGCGGTTATCTCATATTAGTAGATAAACCGGCTTGATGGGGGTTCTTGGGAGTATGTTTATAAGTGACGTCACAGTGCCACCGAAGGTGGCCAGAACGTGGGTCCTTCACCAAAAGAACGCGTCACAATCGGGTCATTGGTGTTTGATACCAACGAACTCTGTCAGAATGTAGGAATTTAAATTTTTAGGCCAAATAGCGGTCTCTGATTCAGCGAAGGAGACGTGCATGTAGAAAGCTGCGGTTAAGCTATGCTGGGGCGTTAAGGAATATCTGGTGGCATGGGAAACGCTGTCAATGTATGTTTTCAGAGAAGCATGCCAGAAGCCGGTTCACTCTCCGCACAATTATGATTTAAATGCTGCTGCTGATGTCGTCGGGCGCAAAACGGTAAAAAATAATTTGGCGCGACGGGAGTAATGTGTTGCTGAACGCGAAGATCTCTGAGTAATAAACCGTGATACAAATGTACGTTTGTTGGTCGGAGGAGAAGAGGTTCATGCACCACGGGAAGGGAAGATGGAACAAAAATATTACACTTAATGGTCTAGGCTATAGGCGGACCATCCGTGTGTAAATACCTCAAATACACTCTGCATAGAACAAGTGAGGCAAACAACCAGGACTAATTGCATAAAAATAGGTAAAAATAAAGAATACAAAGAACTGTTTGGTGATTGAATTGTGCGCAAACGACAAACCAAGAATGTGTCGAAATGGCGTAGTTTCCATGTAACGCAACCAGGTTTCTTAATTTACTGTTAACAATCAAATTACATGGAAGGGTTCATAGCACGCATCCAGCTAAATGCCATTTCTATACGAATCACAATGACACTCGTCAAATTGATATAAACGAAAATAATAATCTGAAAACTAACAAAGTATATTTGAGATTGTCGTCCAATTCCATAATAGCTGCTTGGTTACCACAACGGTAACAGTAATTTGGAGCGCTGAAGATGGTTACGACGTTCCGCTCGTGGCACCAATTGAAACCCTCCATTACGAGTTGATGAGCTCTACTGATTAGTGACAGGCTGTTGCTGTGGTTAAATCCCTCTGATATATCCTGTCCGAACGTGTAGCCAGCACCGCGCGGACTGATTCCCCAGCCACCTCGATCGTCAGGATCGGACCACAAAAGGTCGCACATTGGACCCTAAAACGAATAAAACCATTCACAAACTGTAGAAATACGGCGACGTGTACAGAATACGATTAAACCCAGAACACACCTCGTGGGGCACTTCTTGGATGCGATCCAAAGCTCGAATATGATCCAGAGTGTCGATTGAAGGTGAAAGACCGCCATGAAGACAGAAAATCTACAAATGAATAACAAAAAAACGTTTATCTTACCGAATTATCGACGAGAGCTGTAAGTGGTAGATAGTCGAACAGATCAGTAAAGTACTTCCACACGTTTGAGCTGCCGTATTTACGCAAGCACTCGTCGTAGAAACCGTAAACTTGTGTAATCTGACGACTTTCGTGGTTCCCGCGAAGAATTGTGATACGGTCGCGGAATCGAACCTAAATGTTATGGTTTGAAACTATTGTTCACTTTTAGAGCCACGAGAAGGGTTACGGTTTCAACTGAACAATAACCACGATCAACATAATCTCCCATAAACAGGTAATTTGTGTCAGGAGCCTTTCCGCCAATCCGAAACAGTTCCATCATATCATGAAATTGTCCATGCACATCGCCACATACAGTAACAGGACTTGATACGTTTTGTACATTGGATTCTTTTGTCAATATCTCTTTCGCCTACACAACATTAAAGCGATTCCTAGGAAATTACCTTATCACACAATGTTTTGACTTGTGCTTCTGTAAGCTGCCGACAATCATACAACTGCTCAATCCACCCATCAAGTTCCTTCACTTCAGCTCTACTGTCACCAGTCATTTTATTTCTCGGATCGCGAATAAGCGGTCCGACTTTATACGCTGAAACTGGCGCGGTTCAAATGTTTCGAAGAGAAAAACAAACATTTCATGGGCGATGGAAATGAAAAAAATTAGATTATGATAAGCACTCAATGCAGATAAATATATTTTCAAAATGTACTAAAAATTACTATTTTTAAAGAAGAACTTTTTTAATATGAATATATATTTTTATACAATTTATCTATTTGGTGCTCCAGCCAAGGCGTGCAAATTATTCTTCTGATGCTAGTCTTTAGGATCACTGATTTCGGAAATAATATTTTTTAAGCGTTCTGTGAAATTACATCTAAATTTAATTGATTTTTTGAGCTGCGTGGATTTTTTTATTCCGAGACTAAATTCATGTTTCATCGCTGTTGTTGGGACTCTATTGACCTTTGAACGATGTGTTTATTTATGTAACAAGCATTAGACTGGCACTCCATAAGCTAACACCCACTTCCACGCATGCTATGGACTAAACGTCTATAAATTAAGACAATATTCACATCTGGACTCGCGCGACAGGGTCGTTATCGTGCCTTGTCGGCTCTAGCTATTGTTTGAATAATACGCAATATTATTCATTCCCGACCTTCATCTTTATACATCGTATCATTAGGATTTTGGGGCCACGAGGTTTTGCAATTTTCATCTCAGCCATAGGTCAACACATGAAAACAAGTTTAGAAAAGGAAAACATATTTTGTCAATGAAATGTGTCAAATCGCATGCACATTTGAGGTTTTTGCACAATGTGAAGAAAGTTATTGGGCAAGAATACGATCAAATCATTCCGTATTATTGAATTAACCGGGGGTTAAAAATTTGGGGTTTAATTAAATGGGTGGTACATCGAAGACTTGGGATTGGCGTTCTTCAGAGGCGAACCACCCAACGAGATTAACGCCCCCAAAGGACTGGCCGTCAATGGGATGTTCTTCCCAAATCTGCTTCAGCATAACCGAACTGTTTACGTTATGTTGCGACGAAGCGGGCTCACCACACCCCTGAAGTACTATAAATAAGAAGAAAGAATTGATTGTTAACCAATCAAAGTATCTTTACCACTTACTCTGGTCAAAACAGATCACCAAACACGAATTAAATGGTCGATAACAAAGCTTTACTAAAACTCACTCTCATCGTAGTCTTTACAACAACTCATTTTACCGTCCACGCTCATAATTTGTAGTAAACGGTTTATAGGCCCAGAACAAGCGCGGCCTCTTTTCCATAACCTCCGATAATTTGATGTTAAACCCTTTTAATTATCTAGTGCCGCATTTATGTCGTCAATTCCAAACAAAAGGCTCGCGTACCTGCATTTTCAGACCTAACGTGCTTGGCATCCAACGCCGTCGACTGTCGATAGCAGACACCCGATTCTGAAGGCCGATCAGCGGCGACGCTGACGGTGGCGCCGCTGATTGGCTGGCTCTTTGACGAAGCAATTGTGCCGCAGCCCACCTTCCTCTGCATCTTTCTGCTGCGTTGACCGCCGACTCCGCAACCGCCGCTCGCAGAAGATTGCGTGATCTGCGACTGTTTAGGCGAGGATTGTCGCTGGGACTGTCGGCCGCCGGAGCTGCTGGTCCGACGAGACCGAGGCCGGTGAAGAGGCGCAGTGGCGCTTGAGGAGGCCCCGACAGCGGCAACCCGTCGGCTGATTGTCGGCGATTCGGCCCGAGCAGTTGTCCCGATGCTGCCGCTTGACTCCAGATGGTGGGCATGGTGGTGGTGTTGATGCATGTTGGGTGATGTAGAGGACCCGCGCCACGGAGACTTGGTATGAGCATTGCGATCGGCTGCACTGGGACTCCGACTCCGAGATCGTCCAGTGTCTGCTGTTGCTTGCGTTCGAGCAGGCGGTGCCTCCTGCGGAGAACTCTCGCGCGGACAGGAGTTCCCGCATGGGGTCTCTGTTGTGGCACCTTGCTAAATTGAAACCAACAACGACATGCCTAAGACATCCGGCTTTCAAACATCTTTAAAATGTAAGATTGTGTAGATATTCACAAGGCTGTTTTTTTTAGGTTACAACCAGCGTTGCGGCCAGGGAGCGCTGTCTCCTGAAGTCACCACCGAAGAGGAAGAGGCGGAAGTGACCCCCGCTAGATTTTAAAACACTTTACCTCAGCTAACGCTACCATGACTGACAGTCTTAACGCGAGATGGATTTCTTAATCATAACGCAACTCACTGAAGCAATCACCGCTTCCGGATGGACCTTGATTTCCAGTGCATCGACGCTCTCTGAGTTCATCACAACACTTGGAGTGCCCTGGTAAAAGCTCGTTGAATGCGGATCCATTGCAGAGGCCGGCGATCCTGCGGTGCCACGACCCCCTTTCTCGTCGATCCCGTCGAAATCCTCGCAACATTCCTTTTGCTCCAGAGGCGGGTGTTCTTGAAGCGACAACTTCGGTGGAAGTATTGCATCCTTTTTGGCCATCTTTTCAGGCTCCTTTAAGCCCTCGGGAATCGGTTCCGTTGTGGCAATGGGCGTGGTGGATATTGCGACCTCAGCGACGCCTTCGGGGGTTGAGCAAACCTCAACGGCAGCATTGCACGAAGGTGGCGTGGTCTCACAAGGAGGCTTAACCAAGTCGCCACCCTCCTGAGGGGCATCAACTACGCCATCCGTTTGCCGGTCTAAACAAATGAAACCAAATCAAAAAGGCTGTTCAGGTGGTCGTATCCAGAGAAAGTCAACCTAGTCGACTCAAGTGTCTGGACATAAGCCTTGGAGCATTCGTCATTACAATATTGCTACGCAATTAATTAAGCCGACAACTTTTCTCTCCTACCGCAATGGGAGGCGTTTATATTGTGAAATGGCCTCAGTGACCGGTGTCTAGTATACAGCCTTGCTAATTTAAACAGATTTACGCCAAAAAAGCTTCCTCTGCGATTAAACGATTAAAATACACAAAACGCACCTTTTGCTATTGGCGAGTGAACCGTTTCTAGTACGCTGGTGTTGCAGCCCATTGTATCTTTTATTTCCTGCCAATTGGGCACCAGCTACCGTTTAGGAAAAAGACGGCAACCTGGTTCGCTATGCGGCACGAGCGCTTTGTTTGAACGTGTCCACGTGGATATCGATTTTTTAACGCATCAGCACTATTGTATGACAATATGGCGTAGTGATGACGACGAAAACAACAGCAATAGGGCTTATCCATCCAAGAAAAATATCACATTTATGATGATTGTGGTAGCGGCCTTTTATTCATTTACTACCTTTTGAATTTAAGTAGTATTTTCAATATGTCACCGTTAAAAGGACACCGCATGTCCAAATGCTGGTCGGTCGAAATGACCGGATTTTGAACTCAGAAATGGTTTTCGTAAGAAATAATGAAACATTTGGTTGTCGAAGCTTGGGGTCCTTGTTACTCAATCAGAGGATTATAATTAAAAGTAGCACTTGTGATGGTATTCGTTGGTTGTAGAAATAGTAGTATAAAGCGCTCATGTGATATAAGTGGTCTTTCAAACAAGAATACATTGATTGGTAAAATGCAATTGCGCCCTACTTAAAACGTGTTTCTATCAATGCAAGCACGAATCGACAACAGCCACCTTGAATTGGTCATTTGAAGCTTATGCATCGACAATAAAAGCCCGCGAACTCTTATCAGCGCATCGGCAGATTTCAACATGACCAGAAGCACATTTGGGTCGCATCTTCTTTTTATCCACCTCCTTATCGGTAAATGTCTTAATTCAGTAGTTGCTTACGGCAAGGTCATCTACCACAAGGTATTCTACGTCCAGCCAAACACCCCATTCGAGATTCCCATGGAACTCAAATTTCCACCCTTCGTAGGTTTAACTTTCGCATAAATCCCTACCTACCTAACGACACCCTACCAACATACCTTACTCACTCCCATTGGCTTATTCCTTAGATACTCGAAACGAGTGGCTGGATTGCGCCAGTCACTCAGGGAGAAGGGCCCGAAGGCGGTCAGTGATTGGCTACTTATTAAGGTCATTTGTCCCACGAAACAAGTGGCTGGATTGCGCCAGTCACTCAGGGAGAAGGGGCTGATGGCGGTCAGTGATTGACTACTTATTAAGGTCATTTGTCCCACGAAACAAGTGGCTGGATTGCGCCAGTCACTCAGGGAGAAGGGGCTGATGGCGGTCAGTGATTGGCTACTTATTAAGGTCATTTGCCCCATGAACGGTGTTCATGGTAATGTCACGAAACCGTAATGCAAATCGCTTCTTGGGTGTGGAGGAAGTGTGGGTTAATGACGCGAGTCTGCCATTTGTTGTAGAGAATACAATGATCGCGTCCACGTTGATAGGTATGTATGTTCTTCCTCCTATCTTTCTGCACCAAACCTTCTGCCCTGACTAACAATGTCGTCGACATTTGTTCCCAATAAGGTGGCCTGTACGACTTTCAAAGAATGCTCACCTACTGCCCCAACTACCTCCCCCGCAGACACCCCACCTCCCGCCAACCAGTCTCCTCTTCTACTTACACTGATTAATGGACATTTTTGTAACTTTCAATGGCCAATCAGCAAACGTCACACTGAAGGGCATCCTGAGGACGAATTTGAACTCCGTCAGCTTCACCGTTCCAATCAAATACGATTATCATCGATTTGATCGCGAAACCCACTGTAAGAGGTGTGAAAAGCCGCAAAAAATAATCCCATCTGAAGTACAAGGCGAAATCCAGCTAAACAGGTGTCTCAGGAAATCAACATGTCAGGAATCCACGGAACCATTATTTACAGCGTTAATAGCAATAGGAGAATTTCAGTTGATATCGCACGGATTTCTCGTTGTACTTCACATCTTATTCTTTTTTATTACGATGTAAGTATTTTGATGAGCTTTTCACACATCCTGGAATCCTTCTTGAGAGCAAAATCCGCACTGTGAACCAAATAACAGATGTGACCCTTCTATGTGTTTAAACGATTACTTCCCCGACGTCTATCTTCTTTCAAGGGATCGTCATCAGGGAATTCTGCATGCTGTGAGCATGCACACAACCGATTACTTCATTCTGTTATCCTACTTCGCCTCTGTTTCTTAGTTCGCCGATTCAGGAGAATTCGAGTAAGCTCAAGCCGCATAAAATACCTTGTCAACGCCAGTAATATCCTCCCGTTGTTCAGAAATCGCTGCTCTTATTTGAAGTGACCCCTCCAATCCCCTCTTTTCAAGTTTATCTAAGTGCAAATCTCTTCGTCTAATGCGTAGGTGATACCGTTCAATATCCACAAAAACGGCGGCATATCGCAATTGGGTCATTCCTTATTTGTCGCCATTGTTAGTTTCACCGGAGCAGGTGAAGCAGGAACTAAAAGACGATTTCCGTATGCAGTACTTGTTATACTGTCTTGTTTTATGCTAAACGTTTTGGTCCTCGTGCCCTCAATAAAGCGCCTACAATTATTATTATTTTTATTATTCTCGTGTCTAACCTATACTCTCCATCCGAGAGACCATCATCACACTCCATCAAAACGCCCCAGAATACACTACACGCCCAAGATGCCTGGCGCAATAATAACAATAATATGTATTTCTTACAAAAACCTCCCTCAACAACATCAACTAAAGAGACTGTCGAGAGCAAGGCGGCGGTAGTTGAAAAACTGTCCCCACTGGGTGGCCGACCACAAGGATACCCCATCGTAACCGCCTCCCTCCGAGAACCGCGGCATCATGGAAACACCGCGAATGGGGTCCACATCGGACCCGGTTAGCTCCAGGCAACGCGAGAACCCGCCAGACTCCCCCGTTTCACCACCCAGTTGCCGAATAGTTATTCGTCCATCACCTGTTGCGAGTAAAAACAATGATTGTTGTCAGGCAGATGCGTAATTATTATTACTGGGAAGGAGAGAGGAGGGGTGTTTGGCTTACAAAAGGCCGTGACCAATCCCGCAAACGCGGGAGAACTGGGTGATTCTTGCGCGCGGAATCGGAAGAGCTTGAGAGCGGCCACGCCCGATTTATACGCCTCGTAGGCTATCACCGGTTTGCTAGATCACAAGAACAACAGTCCTTATTAACATGACTACTGACACTATAGGAGTAGAAGTGATTAATTTACGTTGTGTGCCTCAGGTCCCAGCAAGCGACGTCGCCTCTCGAGCCGCCGGCTACAAGGCCGAACTCCTCGAAGACGCCACTGCCACCGTCTCCATCAGTCGACGACGACGCCACTGACACTGCGCAGGCCGTAACAGTTCCTCCGCGGCCAGAGGGCTGAATGAGACGCAGAACGGGGCCTGATTGGCGCGTCTCGGGGGAATTGAGATCGAAGAGGAGGGTCTGGCCACAGCCTCCTGTGCCGGTGCCCACGGCAACCAGACGGTCGGCAACGCCAGCCGCAACGGCGTTTGTCGAGGACGTCTCCAGGGCTAAAATGTGCACAAAATGGTTCATCGTCGAAAACACGCCTCACCGGGGGGTTAAAATGTAAATTATATTAGACGACGAGGAGGACTCAAGGCTCGGATTCTGTGCCGTTCATCTAGCAGGCCCGAAAGAGACAAGAAGTGGCACAACTTGCTTGATCCCAGGGTTTGTAAGGCGATCGATGTGCGGTGGAAGTGCACCGGAAAGCATGAGACTGGCTTTTGCAGATGCTGCTTTCTGTTCCGTTAAAGATGGATTGGTAGCGAGGGAATTGAGGGGAGTCCTCGCTCTCAATGTCAAATGTTCGACCAATAGGAATCGGGGAATATCGCTTGATCCAAGAACTGCTGCCGCATATCGCCACAACTCGGTCATTTCTCATCCGTTCCGACTGTCCGAGTCGTAGGTGTCCGTTTGACCCTCAAATCGCACCTCTGGCTCCAAGTTGCCGTTCGTAAACCACCAGCAAGCGGACTGAACGTGGTGCGGGCAGTAGCTGGGAAGTAAATCTCCCAGTGAAATCACGAAGGGGAATCCGATGCAATGGGCGGAGAATATCGATACCAGGATCCAACGGCTAGGAAGGCGGTTCACCAAATCGATGTTGCCTAACTCTCCGAAGTTCGCCTACCTAACTACGGAGTACGGCATATAAAGTTTCCCGGCGAAACCTCTAACTACTGTTCATATTGTTGTGGGCTGACCGCCAACTCCGGCCTATATTGCGCAGCATTCGCAGTGGGAGGCAGGGAGGCCAAGAACGCAGTGCTCGCGTACTCTCGCCAATATCTCCTAGACTGGCTCGAATCCGCTTTCGCGGCAGCCCATTCTTGCCGTCATCATTGCCGTGTACACCCTCACAATGGCAGCTGAGGCAGTGAACCGAGTCCAAATCAAAGTGGGCGACTAGAACGCCCGCACTGGCCCCTGCAACACATTCTTGGAAACCTTGGAATGATACAGGGATGCGAACACACGCGCTACCATACCCTAAAACCCATCTGCTAATGTGGTAATCTAATGTCGGTCGCACATCGCACCAAATTGACTAAATCCTAGTCCGATCACGTTTTACATCCTCGATTGATGACTGCAGATCATACGTGCGTGTGAATGGATAGCAGCCTAGCAGCCCGTCGTAGAACCAGGCTATCGTTGTGGGCTGACCGCCAACTCCGGCCAATATTGCGCAGCATTCGCAGTTGGAACGCAGTGCTCGCGTGCTAGCCAATATCTCCTAGACTGACTCTAATCAGCTTTCGCTGAGGCCGAGCAACAAGAGGCAGTGAACCGAGTCCCCAAACCGCGAAATTCTAATCAAAGTGGGGGACTGGAACGCCTGCATCGGACCCTGCGACCAGCCTACGCGACACCTTCTTGGAAAAAGCGCAACGCCCCCAAGGCAACCAACCTGGAAATTGACCGGCGTCATCCGGCCTCAACTGGGGTTCATCAGACGACGATGTCCAGGAGGATGGACGACCTTTCACGACACAGCAGTTGGGACTGTCCTCCAGGGGACAGTTTGTGTAACCGAACGCACGCGGTACAGTCGAAATCGCGGAGATTGCAATCTAAAGTGTGGGGAAAGGGAAAGGACAACTCGCAAATAGAGAGCCGTTGATGGGACATGTTTCAAACGGCCGAAGCCCCAACAACGAACCTGAGAAGAAACATCCCAGAGACGAAGCCAGCCGCCTCGATCCAGGGCGACCACATTTTTGCCTCTTTCGAGGAAGTCGACATCAACGACGCCGGCTCGATGTCCCCCAGGTTGGCTTTCAGCCTGCGATTGGTCGCCCGACCCACCCAGACCGGGCTTCAGAGTGGCGCCGCATTCGCCGTCCACGACCGACCAAACCTTCAGCTGCATGTCACTGCCGCCGGTCAGGACGACGAGACCAGAGGGAAAAAACCTGCAGCAGTAGACCTCGCTGGCGTGACCCTCGAACGAACGCTGAAGCAAGCAGAGAGAATGGTGCGGCTTATCGGAAGGAAAGATCGTCCGATTACACGTATTCGTCTTTTGCCGCGGAAGGCCGTCAGCAGAAGCAATTAATAGACCTACGCGAATTTCTCCGGTCTTCGTCTCCCATAGGAAAACCTTTTTGTCGCTGGCAGCCGATACGGCAAGTTCTCCGCTGGTGTTCACGTCAAACGAATTGATATTGAGGGTGGGCTGGAATTAAGAAAACCATGCAATAACTCTCCTTTTTAATATCACAAACGCAATTAATCAACGCCGCTATTCCCTTTTTCGACTTGAAACATACCTCCTTTTGGAATTTGTGCACTGTGGTAAACCGCACATCTGGACACTGAAAAGTGGTCTGAAGACGTCTCGCCGTATCTCTCAACCGGATTGTTTTCTATTGTGGTGAAGGAGCTATTATAAAACGCATTTTGAGGGACATTACCGGTGAAACCACGCGGCATTCGACATTTTCGGAGTCAGGAATCAACCCTTCGCCAGACAGATCGATATGATGGTAACGGGTGCATGCTGCGATCGAATTATTACGGGGAGACGCATGTTACCTGGATCATAAAGATGAAACCAAAAGTTTTTGTCCTTTTCCCTACAGGCAAACGATAGAGAAAGCAACGGGTGAACTTACAAAACTGCTTTATCCCAATCCGGTTGGATCCTTATTCCTTTTGACATTTCCAAACCCAAAGATATCAGACGCCTATAAAGGAACATATTGATCGTTTAAGCATTGAATCAAGAATCACAATTCTTCTGTGTGATTGGTTTTGGACGTGCATAGCACAAATTAGTTCAATTGACATTGTGACTAGATATTTAATAACATGGAACAGTCGACTGGGTCTGAAGCAAAGCAATTTGAGACAATACTCAGGGATTTAAAAAGACTACATCTCCCGGTCTAAAACAGGGAATATACAATAGGGTTCATCGGCAGTAAAGAAGAGTCCAGCTCCACAAGCCCTGTTTGTACAACATGCCCAAATGTTCAGTTCCAATACATTTTGTATAGATAGAGGTAGACAATCGCCCCTTTGGACAAAAATCTCAAAAGACGATGGCATAAACTAAATCTAAAAATGCATCATAAAATTGAAAAGAATAATTTTAGTCTGGATTTCGTTAATAATAATAATAATTAATAATTTTTACGCTTTATTAAGGTCACAAAGACCAGAACTTTCAGCATTTTAATGTTTAACAGGAATGGAGGAAATAACAACGAGGTAATGGCGGCCATAGAAGGCCTTGTCCATAACACGCGCGAGACAGTTTCCGCCACCCGGCCTCCAGGTTGCTAGATTACAAGCGCACGCCACTACGCTCGTACATAATCATAATAATGTGAAATGCTTTAGAACAATTTAAAGCCTCACATGAGGCGAACTATTTTATAAAAATAGTTTAGCAAAATAATCGCAAAACCCGAGTTTGTATAGGTATCGATAAACGAAAACGATTACATTTATCATTATTACTCATAAAATAGCAGAATACTGCGTGGCCCGTTACCAAAAGAATATAATGAGCGCGAATACGAGGGTCTTGGTGCAGAGTTTTCAATAATAAAGCACGCGTTGTTTACTGGAATATTCTATAGCCCCAAAACAGTGAGTGATGGTTTTTATTGAAAAAAACCATAGTGCCTAGGCATAAATTGATGGTAGTTAATTCTTTGATCACTAGTATGATGCTCTTCCAGTGGGAGATTAAGACCTAAGGAAATATTCACTTTCGGTCGGGCCTTTGTACGCAATACTATCGAAAATGGTCAACCAAATAACGTAGATTGGACATAAAGTGAAGATAATGCAAACAAGTGTTATAAACATGAATAAAAAACAACGAAATTAGAATAAGGGTTTAGTAAACATTCAATTCACCAAAAGCGAATTGCTTTTATGTTATCTAATCGTCACTATTGACTACTGATTACATATCTCAGATATCATAACTACTTGCAATGACACTGATTTTATATCATAATATAAATAGTTAGAAGCGATAGAATAATTTATCTAATAATTAAGCACTGGCCGCGACCGCTTTAAATTAATCCAAACGCAAGCCATGCTACGACGCATACGACTTGCATCGGTAGACGCCAATGCCAGGAGAAGTGACACTCGCCATAGTACGCGAGGACGCATTCTGCGTAGATATCCCCACAGCGGTAGAAGCCCTTATCTCACCATTATTGGCTACACTTAACCATCTTTTGTCAATTCGATCGCCGACAATGTTACGACGCAAACGACTCGCATCGGTAGACACGAAAACCAGGTTATATGATTTTCTTAATTTCTCGTGAAGAATCCGCCTATATTATGAACCTAAGACAACGATTTTTTACAATAATTTGCCATCCTCGCGGAATTTTTGGAAATCCGAAAGCCAACCCTACTTCGATGTAAAGGACTCGCCTTGGACGACGTTACAGTTTTCTGAACGTCTTGCAAGTACTTTGAAACCATTTTCCTTCGTAAATTTAGCAATATAATATATAATCGATTTACCGTCTTCTACGAGGCCTGACAGCAGTCTCTCCTCCTGAACCTCGTCCCTTTAAGGTACTTAATATTGTATCTCTTCCCCTGTCGACGAAGAATGTTAGGGGGCAGCCAATCTTTTCACACCGAAACGCTCCACATGTGTCTAGACAGGAATCACCGCAACGGGCGTTAGGCATCGCGCCTTATCGGCGTTATCAGCCTAGTTCAGGCTCTTACTATTGTTCGAATAATAAAGAATATTATTCATTCCCAAACTTCATCTTTGGCCATCGTGCCATTCTCATTTTTGGGCCACGAAGTATTCGAATTACGATTAGTTCCGTAACAGACAGCTTTTTTTGATGGAAGGATTGGCTGGTTGCTAGCATAAAACGTGTTACGTTTGAACGCCATTTCTATTTCGTCTCGGCACGTTGAATAAATAATAGAAGTAGGAGCTCGCCTGAATTGGATGAAGATTTATGTATTGAAAGGTTCAACAAAGGCAACCCAAGTATATATTTTTTTATTGTTCTTGGTTCATTATAGATCCACCGACGGTGTGATTCGGCGGCTTGATCTGCATAATGATTACAACCACGACTTCATCGTAGATAGTGGACGTCCAATATTGCAGCATTCGAACAGCGGCTTAAAACCAAAGACAAGCGACGGCTTCTAGAATAAACAATCACATGCTTTATGTTTCTGATCGAACTTCTGAGTGTAGTGGGCAATGAGTATGTAGTGATCTTAAAAGACCCCTTTTATTTTAAGACACACGAACGTGCGATCGCCGACTTAACGTTGTGCCTTTGTATGATTAAACCTAGAGAACAATCTTGATTATACTTTGCTTTTCGTTTTCATTCGTAATCCCTTTGAGACGCGTTAGTGATAAAAAAGGCTTAGTGGTTTTTAGTTCTCGTTGAACTTCGAATGACGATATATACACCAGACTAAGACTGCGAGAGCATTTCATAGAAGGAATCGCATAGAATGAACATTAAATAAAATATAATACCTAAATGTATAATTGATGTAATTAAAACACAAAATAAATAATAATTTGATGGTACTACTTCTCTTGACATCGCAATGTTAAAGATTTCTTCGCCATTGTTCCCGACCTTGAAATTCATAGTTTGAATACGGATGTTTTCCCCGTATATTTAAGCCCATCTCGTTGGTGTCTGGTTCGTATTTACTGATCTCTAGGTATGCGTCAAGTTATTTCGTGCGCTCTTGCGCCCAGAGCCATCGGCCCTTACAGGTGTGTTTGCTAATTACAATTAATTATTTTATAGCCAAGCTATTCGTGTAGGCAAGACGGTTTATGTCTCTGGACAATTGGGATTAAACCCGGCCACCATGAATTTTGCCGGCGTGTCGGTTGAAGAGCAAGCGGAACAGGCCCTAACGAATTTGGTTAATATCGTACAAGAGGCTGGTGGTTCAAGCTCAAACGTGGTTAAGACGACAGTTCTTTTGGCGACCATGGATGATTTTCCTAAAGTCAACGAAATATATGCCAAGTGTACGTCCCTCAAATGTTTGACTCATATTTGTCTATAGACTTTTCTGAACCCTTTCCCGCCCGGGCTTGCTTTGCGGTTAAAACTTTGCCAAAGGTATGGATTAATATTGTTAATCACCCCTATAGAATGCTTTGGTTGAAATTGAAGCCGTCGCTTGTCTTGACTAATATGAAGCATTTTGAATCTAGAAGTTTCGTCGCCATCTTTAATAAATGTTTACTCTAATATCCTGCAATACTTTTGTTTGGGGTTTACGGGCGTTGTTGATTATTTAGAATGGCAAAAGCCTTTGTTGTATAATTGACTTATTTGTATTCTTATCTGTGCGAGTGCTTTAAATTCAATGTAATTATTTCAATCTTGCATAGTAAAGGCGCAATAAGAATGGCACGATTGTAGAAGAGGAAATCGCCGATAACGCGTAGGCTCGTCATCGAGTGCATGCCGTTTTCGAGAGCGTTCATTGGCGTTGTATCACTCGGCTGAATCATCCATTGGCTTACTAATGCTCGTGCATTGGATGCCGTTCTCGATTCACCTTAAGTGCAACATTGTAATGCGAATGGGGTTGAGAGTTGCCACCTTTAGAACGCTGGGCAGTTAGTGTATCGAATATGCACCCAGCAATACATCGGTGGCCGCATTGAGTCCCTTGGTCAAAGTAGCTACATTACAAAAAAACTGGATTAATAGGACCGCTGCGGCTTACTAATCTGTGTGGAGATTTCATGGCTTTCGAAACTCTTTGGCTACCAAAGAAGATGGTTTTTGGAATGGCTTAAAACATGAAGCTTGGAAATTCAGCCGATTCTCCAAATGTTCTATGACGCTCTGTTCTATAGTGCTCTGGCTGTCGCGTTTAAACTGGGCGGCTACAATTCATGTCCTTCACGAAGTCTTTTTATAATCTAGGAGGCGATTTCCGGGACAACAATTAATCCAGCGATGACCTCGATCTAACAAAACCAGAAAACATCGATCATATCTGTCAATACTGACCTATTTCATGAACTGACCCCACCCGGTCCGCGCTCTACTGTTGTCTGTCGTACCCCTGTCTGTGGCCATCGCGAAAAATCACAATGAAAGCAAAGCCTCGTCGTGTTTCTTAAAATCGTGGCCGCAAAACAAAGCACTGGACATACTTTTGACTACTTCTACTACAATTACTACTACTACTACTACTACTACTACTACTACTACTACTACTACTACTACTACTACTACTACTACTACTACTACTACTACTACTACTACTACTACTACTACTACTACTACTACTACTACTACTACTACTACTACTACTACTACTAAATATGATCAAACAGGTGCTGAAATGGTCATATAGACACCCGAAACACAAACACATTTCCGTCCGCACAAACGTGGGTATTCTAGCTATTGTATACATTTTGCGTAGATGCACTCCCGTTCCAGGGGCTCCGTTTGTTTACGCGCAATATCCACGCAAACACGACTTGTCAACCATGAACACCGGATATTATCAACTACAGTTTAGTTAATTGATGTGTCGGGTACGAATACCTAACATTGGACCAAACTTCTCCAGAGAAGGTGTCTTCATCCATATTATGTTTCATATATTAAACCGGAATTAAAATGGTTGCTCAATAAACTTCGATTCAAGCAGTGGGTGTGCTTTGTTTGTGTGACCATCTGTAAGTGAGTGTTTTCTACGGCACGTTGAGGGAGTTGGAACCACAAAGCTGTTGAATGGTTTGGAATAACGGAGGATGTGGCGGTGACTGAAGAGTACGAAATCTGGGGCAGTTTGTGTGATCATTTGCTGAGGGTGTTAAGTAAGTCGCCCCACAGTTGAATCTCGCGGGATGCCCCGTTTAAACACGGAACGTGGCGGCATTCAAAGTCTGGCTGTTGGGAGACCGTGGGTGTTCGATTACTGACCGAACAAGTCAAACCAGTCTTCCACTCCGTGAACGCTATTTAAGTGACTCCAGCTCGACTTTCAACACCGGATGCACCATAAATAATATACGGATTCTTCTATTACATTCACCGGAACTTAAACAGTTATCATTAAAATATCCAGCAAACAAAATTGATAAAGAAAGCTGTGATTATCCGTAGAAGAGGAGACATCATTTGCTAACGATTAATTCCTTGATTGCTTCTGCTATCGTCTTTGTTGGAGGGCTGATAATTTTCTATTGACGATGATCATTCAGAAAACGTTGACACGAAAGAACAACGAGTAAATTGGCGATAAAGTTCAATTAAACTATCGGATTTTCTAAAGTTTGGAAAACGCAATTGGATGTCCCTATCAATAGCTCGCTCAACAACAGAGCCACAAAATCCACTACGTCGGACACCGTGGAACAGAAATAATTCCATTGTTCAGGTTGATCCGAGTTATTTAAATAGAAATATGCGATGATACATTCGAGAAATCCAATAATGGGGGTGTATATAGCAGTCTAATTGGTAGAGAAAATGTCCTGTCATTGCGTTAGTAAGTGACCGATCAGCAATACATTGTCCTTTCCAATGGACGGGCGTAAAACTTTCTTCCAAAACCAGCCAATGTTTCCGAGTGTCATTTTAAGTTTAGATTGATCGGAAAAAACGGCGGATCACGCGGCCCAGTTTGCTTGTACGCCAAATTAAAACACCGAGTACGCTGTGGCCACTGGAGTGAGTGTCGCTAAGGGTGTGTCCCTGGAATTCCACACAGAGTCCTCTGCTGAATGCATCGAAATGATGCCGAAACTCTGGTAATAGCTTCACGGAATAATTTTGCCTCGATCTCAAATTCAAAATGTCTCCGGGCTATTTTCAACAGTCGGTTATATTGGAGTTACCAAGCGGATGCCGCATCCTTCTCCTTCTCCTTCTCCTTCTCCTTCTCCTTCTCTCTTCTACGATGATACCCAAATTGGTGTAGCTCTCATAAATTACGCCGACGACCTGGCTCTATGCCATGACGACAAAGGATTGCCAAAAGGTTGTCTGGGCCATCCCGGGGGACTCGAATTGTCTTATGAAAGCGACCTTCTGCTGAGTGCATCCAATACGTATTTATCGCGTTTTACCACATTTGCTTGACTTGGTAATTTATGCTCTAACTCGATTCCTTTGAGTTATATTTAACAATCAGTTGTCCCGCAAATAGTACCAACCGTGTCTAGAAAACTAGATAAACAGATTTCCAAATTCCCTTTTCTAGGCTTTCATGTACACCATAGATCACATTTTCCGATAAGCACGAAAAATGCATTAATTAATTATATATCTGGTAATTCGTTTTTGAAAAAGGAAGCCGCATAAGATGAACTTTCAATGGTTTACATGAATTCATATATTTCGAAGGTTTTATTGTTTTTCTTGCAAGTTTAAACCGCACGGGTATTAGGGCTTTCAGCGACCCCGACTAATATCCCTTGAGACCAAAATATCCCAGGGATATTCTATGAAAAAACGTTTTATAGTAATATAATTCGATTTCGTGGACGGCGCTCAGCGTACACGAAATTAGCAACATGGGCTGTGATCAAGTGATCAAGGTCACTACGAGGCTATCTCCCTAAACCCTTCGTCGACAGGGGACGAGAAACGAAAGACTTAAGGGCGTAATCAGCGTGTTTCGGGAAGTGGCACTGCTGTCGGAAGGGACTTATGATGATAGGAATCGCGGAAGACTGTAAGTGGGCTAGATATTGTACGGCGAAGTCGACATAGGAAAACAGTGCTTAGCGAATCAGTCGGGAAACGTTCGTGTCGTCCCATACAAGTCAATTTTATTCCATCAATGTTTGCATTCGGATTGAAGATAGTACGTAATTGTTAGAAAAATGTTTCTATCGCAGTGGAAATTAATATCACCTGGCTTTCGTGTCTACCGATGGAAATTGTATTCGCCGTAGCATGGTTGGCGTTCGTATTGAAAAAAAACGGTCGGGGATAGTGCGTGATTGTGATTTAAATGATTCTATCGCTGCGGCTACAGATTAATTTACGCAGACGTTTTCTACACCGTAGATGAAGGGATTCATGTAGCCATGGTTTTCGTATCTACCGATGCGAGTCATATGCGTCGTAGTATGGATGGCGGTAGGGTTAACACAAAGCCACTACTTCTTTGTTGAATTTTGAACGTCCCTAATGTAACGCACGACATGACAGGATAAGAGGCGGCCATCTTGCCTTTCTATCTTTCTTTCTATGGTACGAAGTTCGATCTGATGATGTTTACGACCCTCTGGTTCACTCAAAGTGAGGCAACTCACTTTCTCCCGTCATACAGGATGCCTTTCGCTCTCCCAACCCTCCGCAACCGGCAACCGCAGCCGCTCAACCTCCTCCACACATCCTACACTGTAGGACCTACAGCGACATCCTCCCTTCTCCCACACTATGGACCAGTTGGGTAGTTACCCGTTATAAGGACCCGTCCCATTTTCGCCCAAAGCTCCTATTGTGTTCCAACTTCTTCGTCTATCGCTTTCCTTATTATATCCTCTTTCGTAAGTGCACTTACACGATGCGTGTACCTTCTACCAATCTTCCTTCCTAAGTAAAGGTCACTCGCCAATTTAAGTCGCCTTATTCAGGGAGTTGACTGACGTTTGTAGACACCCTCTGCCGGAATACAGGTTGCTATTAACTTATCCCATTTTCGTAGATCTCATTCCCACTGGGACATTACACGACAAAAAGTAGTGTACAATGAGGTATAATCCTGTTTCAGTGTGATGAAAATAGATTTTAGTGAGAACTTAGTATTGATAGTGGATTGTAATTTTCGATAACACGAGATAGGTAGAATGGGTTGAAATGGTAGAATATTTTGAATATGTTCGAAAATGACATTTATCATCGTAAATCAGAAGATTTGATCCGAGCTCTCCAATAAAGCGGACAGGAATATTTTGGCCCCTAAATATATCGAAACCCGTTTTATAGTAATAAAATTCGCGTTTGGGTAAAATCATCGACGGAGCTCAGCGCATACGAACTTCGCAACGTGAGCAGTGTTTCAACAAAGTGATCAAGGTCACTACAAGTTTACCTCGATGTTTTTTCGTTTATTCGTTCTAACGTATTCGGCATCTTCTGCATATAGCAGGCAATTCTCGTATCCGTTTTGTTTGGTTCAAATGTTAAAGCTGAAACCTGTGGTCCTCGTCACCTTTATTATGAGAATTTAATTATTATTATTAATATTTTAACCTTGACAATATAATCCAATTAAAAGGTTCAGGCTAAAATATCCCAAACATCGTTAACCCGTAAGTATATTTACGTAATAGTGGTTTCTGTTTGCCCACAATGGTACGATGCCATAGCATTTCCAGAATCATTTTTTATTTCACCAATTTGATAAACATTTCTCTTCCAATATAGACAGATCATCACAATGGTGTGGATGCGTTGGCTCTAGAACAACAATGCGTTCACAATGTACACTTCGAATATGCTTTTGCATAATTATTTTCGATTTCTAGGTTTATAATGAAATAGCAGATAGCTTCAGTAGCTCTCGCTACGCACCTTGGCCAGGCGTCATGGCCTTCCTCAAATCCCAAAAACCAGCTGCATGGGGGGCCGATATCGGGTGCGGAAACGGAAAGTATCTTATCGCCGTTGACAAACTTCGGAAGACAAACGATAAAATTGACATCCTTCCAATGCTTGCTTCGGATTCAAGCCTGAAGCTCATTGATATTGTTAGGGAGAAGGGTAATTGACCCTATAATTCCTTTATCGAATTTGCTGCACTTATGTAAATTCAATGATGATTTTAAACATATTTCTCCCTCGCTCTAGGTTTTGATGGTATCACCGCAAATATCCTCTCATTACCCTACCGACACGGCGTCCTGGACTTTTTCATATGCATAGCGGTGCTGCATCACCTATCGACGCCAGAACGCCGAGTTGATGGTATCCGCCAAATGGCAAAACTCCTTAGGGTTGGCGGCACCGGTCTAATCCAGGTTTGGGCTAAAGACCAAAAGTGGACAGGCAAGCCAGCTTCTTACGTCGAGAGGCACGACAGTTGTGACAGACAAGCGGCAGAATCGACGTATGTACTTACAGGGGGATTGTCGTTGCCAGTGCAAAAGCCGCGGACTCCCTTCGTGGCATCGGACGTCCTCCTTCCATGGAATGCCAAAATTAAAAGTGGTAACCTTTTTTCCCTTTTATTATGGACGTTTTAGGATCAGATGATGCAGGATCGTTGGTTCGTTACTACCACGTATTCGAACGAGGTGAACTTGAAGATTTAATTTCAAAGGTTCCCTGTTTGCAGACGCAAGAGTGTCTGTACGAACAGGGAAATTGGTCCGCCAGAGTACTCAAAATATGTGAACATTGATGTTTTGTAAATATGTAGGTGATCATTTGCCAAAAATTTAAAATCCTTAAGAATAAGTACTCTTTTGCCTACTTTGGCTTCCGACTTGTTTTATCAGAAACGAATGTAAAAAAAAATAAAAATCTACAACCAACTTTGTGGAGAAACAGATGCGAGTTGGGCGATCAGAGGTGGCGCGATTCGGGGGATCAGAGGTGGTGCTAGTTGGGGGATCGGAATTGGTTCGAGTTCGGCGATCAGAGGTGGTGCTAGTTGGGCGATCAGAAGTGGTGCAAGTTGGGCGATCATAGCTGGTGCAAGTTGGGGGATCAGAGCTGGTGCAAGTTGGGGGATCAGAGCTGGTGCGAGTTGGGGGATCAGAGGTGGTGCTAGTTGGGGGATCAGATGTTTGTCGATTCGGGCGATCATAGCTGGTGCAAGTTGGGGGATCAGAGCTGGTGCGAGTTGGGGGATCAGAGGTGGTGCTAGTTGGGGGATCAGATGTTTGTCGATTCGGGCGATCATAGTTGGTGCGAGGTGGGCGATCAGAGGTGGTGCTAGTTGGGGGATCAGAAGTGGTGCTAGTTGGGGGATCAGAAGTGGTGCAAGTTTGGGTATTTGAATTGGTGCGAGGTGGGCGATCAGATGTTTGTTCATTAGGGCGATCATAGTTGGTGCGAGTTGGGAGATCGGAATTGGTGCTAGTTTGGGGATCAGAGTTCGTGAGAAGTGGGGGATCAGAAGTGGTGCGAGTTGGGGGATCAGAGGTGGTGCAAGTGTGGGTATTTGAATTGGTGGTAGTTGGTGGATCAGAGGTGGTGCTTGTTGGGGGATCAGATGTTTGTCGATTTGGGCGATCATAGTTGGTGCGAGTTGAGGGATCGGAATTGGTTCGAGTTGGGCGATCGGAGGTGGTGCTAGTTGAGGAATCGGAGGTGGTGCGAGTTTGGGGATCGGAATTAGTGCTAGTTTGGGGTCAGAAGTGGTGCGAGTTGGGGGATCAGAGGTGGTGCAAGTTTGGGTAGTTGAATTGGTGCTAGTTTAGCGATCAGAGGTGGTGCGAGTTGGGGGATCAGAGGTGGTGCTAGTTGGGGGATCAGATGTTCTTCGATTAGGGCGATGATAGTTGGTGCGAGTTGGGGGATCGGAATTGTTGCGAGTTCGACGATCAGACGTGGTGCTAGTTGAGGGATCAAAGGTGGTGCTAGTTAAGCGATCATAGGTGGTGCTAGTTGGGTGATCAGAAGTTGTTCTAGTTGAGCGGTCAGAGGGTGTGCGAGTTGGGCGATCGGAGGTGATGCTAGTTGAGGAATCGGAGTTGGTGCTAGTTGAGGAATTGGAGGTGGCGCGAGTGTGGGGATCGGAGGTCGTGAGAAGTGGGGGATCAGAAGTGGCGCAAGTTGGGCGATCAGATCTGGTGCCAGTTGAGCGATCAGATCTGGTGCTAGTTGAGCGATCAGAGGTGGTGCTAGTTGTGGAATCAGAGGCGGCGCGAGTTTGGGTTCGGAATTGGTGCTAGTTTGGGGATCGTAGGTCGTGCGAAGTGGGGGATCAGAAGTGGTGCTTGTTGGGAGATCAGAAGTGGTGCAAGTGTGGGTATTTGAATTGGTGGTAGTTGGATGATCAGAGGTGGTGCTTGTTGGGGGATCAGATGTTTGTCGATTTGGGCGATCATAGTTGGTGCTTGTTGGGGGATCAGAAGTGGTGCGAGTTGGGGGATCAGAGGTGGTGCAAGTTTGGGTATTTGAATTGGTGCGAGGTGGGCGATCAGTTGTTTGTTCATTAGGGCGATCATAGTTGGTGCGAGTTGGGAGATCGGAATTGGTGCTAGTTTGGGGATCGGAGTTCGTGAGAAGTGGGGGATCAGAAGTGGTGCTAGTTTGGGGATCAGAAGTGGTGCGAGTTGGGGGATCAGAGGTGGTGCAAGTGTGGGTATTTGAATTGGTGGTAGTTGGTGGATCAGAGGTGGTGCTTGTTGGGGGATCAGATGTTTGTCGATTTGGGCGATCATAGTTGGTGCGAGTTGAGGGATCGGAATTGGTTCGAGTTGGGCGATCGGAGGTGGTGCTAGTTGAGGAATCGGAGGTGGTGCGAGTTGGGGGATCAGAATTAGTGCTAGTTTGGGATCAGAGGTGGTGCGAGTTGGGGGATCAGAGGTGGTGCAAGTTTGGGTATTTGAATTGGTGCTTGTTTAGCGATCAGAAGTGGTGCTTATTGGGAGATCAGAAGTGGTGCTAATTTGGGGTCAGAAGTGGTGCGAGTTGGGCGATCAGATCTGGAGCTAGTTGAGCGATCAGAGGTGGTGCTAGTTGTGGAATCAGAGGCGGCGCGAGTTTGGGGATCAGAGGTCGTGCGAAGTGGGGGATCAGAAGTGGTGCGAGTTGGGGTATCAGAGGTGGTGCAAGTGTGGGTATTTGAATTGGTGCTAGTTGGTGGATCAGAGGTGGTGCTTTTTGGGGGATCAGAAGTGATGCAAGTTTGGGTATTTGAATTGGTGCTAGTTTTGGGATCAGAGGTCGTGCGAAGTGGGGGATCAGAAGTGGTGCGAGTTGGGGGATCAGAGGTGGTGCAAGTGTGGGTATTTGAATTGGTGGTAGTTGGTGGATCAGAGGTGGTGCTTGTTGGGGGATCAGATGTTTGTCGATTTGGGCGATCATAGTTGGTGCGAGTTGAGGGATCGGAATTGGTTCGAGTTGGGCGATCGGAGGTGGTGCGAGTTGGGGGATCGGAATTAGTGCTAGTTTGGGATCAGAGGTGGTGCGAGTTGGGGGATCAGAGGTGGTGCAAGTTTGGGTATTTGAATTGGTGCTAGTTTAGCGATCAGAGGTGGTGCGAGTTGGGGGATCAGAGGTGGTGCTAGTTGGGGGATCAGATGTTTGTCGATTAGGGCGATGATAGTTGGTGCGAGTTGGGGGATCGGAATTGTTGCGAGTTCGGCGATCAGACGTGGTGCTAGTTGAGGGATCAAAGGTGGTGCTAGTTAAGCGATCAGAGGTGGTGCTAGTTGGGGGATTAGAAGTGGTGCAAGTTGGGCGATCATAGGTGGTGCTAGTTGGGTGATCAGAAGTTGTTCTAGTTGAGCGATCAGAGGTGGTGCGAGTTGCGGGATCAGAGGTTGTGTGAGTTCGGGGATTAGAGGTTTGTCTAGTTGGGTGATCATAAGTGGTTCTAGGTGAGCGATTAGAGGTTTCTCGATTAGGGCGATCATATGTGGTGCGAGTGGCTGATCAGATGCGGTGCGAGTTGGTCGATCAGAAGTTATAGCATTGTCTCATTCTCCATGCATCAATAATAATAATAATAATAATATAAAGCACACATCTTATTTCAGATGACAAGTGGCCTTTTTGTGGCTCTCTGTACAATACGTCGGAAAGGTGCAAACGGGGTAGCCACGAACAGTTTGAATAAAAAACCCCTGGAATTTGCGTGGGTCGCAATTAACACAAATTTAAAAATAAATAAAACGATATATTTTCAACACAACTGCAGACAATAAAACCGGAGTAATTTGACCACCATATACATAAAATTAGACAACAAATAAAATGATATTAAAATCCTCAAAAATATGGGCTCAAGTATAGTAGATTTTTTGAGTTTCATTCGCAGAAGGCAGTGATAAGGTTTTGTCAGCATCTGCCGAAATATCGTGGAATCCCGATTTTGCACCCTTGATTAATGTGGTTGTTGATGAAAGAGCAGCCTTTATGTTGGTCCAGTGCCCAGAGTGTGCCGCACCACGCAAATTAAGAGTACCTTTGTCGTCATTAAGAAGACTGAGAGCTTCTTGTTTACGAAAACGTTTGAGAATTTTTTTGTGGTCCGTTTCAACAACTAGACCGCCAAATATCAACTCGTTAAGTAGATAATTTATCTAAAAACATAATAACAATAAAGTGCATGCTTACCTTATCAGGATTGAAAATTATGTCTAATTCGCAGACATTCTCGAACGCTTTGTCCAAAATATCAACGAAAACGTGGATCAAATCTAAGATGCCCAATTCACTTTCAGCAAAATCAACACAAAACGCGATGTATATTGAAGAAAACTGCCGATAGATTATGCGTAACAAGTTGCCAGTCCTTAAGAAAAGTAAGGACGATCAATGGACTTTACGATGGTATTTCGATGAAATTGCATGAACTCCGAGGTCGTTGGCATAACATAGAATATACCTCCAAAACAAAGCGTTGTTGATCATTGTCGCTCTAAGACGGATAAGTGAAGTTGAAGAAACTTACCATATAATCAAAAAACCGAATCAATCTCGACTTTCCACTCGAGTTAAATATAAATACAGCCCTAATCATACCTTCAAACGTTCTCCATTGTATTCAAGGCCACCTGTTAAGTCATTTAAACGCATCTTCAAAGCGTTTAGAAACAGGGATTAAGATGCATACTTTTGCAAACCCACTGGAATATCTAGATTATTTCATTTGCATGAATGTTTAATATTTTTTAATATAGCAAAATATGATCCGAACATCTCAATGATCTGTTGTAAATAACGAAAACGTGATCGTAAAAATATATTCAAAAAGTATGTCAGGGATAAGTGTGTCACAATCCGTCAGGTGTTTATACGGGGTCCTTTTTATGTCGTCGAAAACATTTACGGTCTAATCGGTTGAATCCGGTTATCCGTACAATAATTTACAAAGTTGGCGTCTTAAACTGGTAAGACATGTTGCAAAGAATTACAAAGCACAGCTTCTACTACAACTGCAACGAAATAAACATCAAAAACATCACTAACAATGGCTACTACTCCTACAAAAACACCAACAACAACTGAGTGTCCCCCTCCCTTCGGTCATATTTTTGTGTCCCAATTACATTATGAAATGTCTGCATAATAATAATTTACTTTCCATTTAGATTTAGCAAAATCAGATGGGTTGAGGGAGCGGTTTGGAAGATTTATCGTCTGTAGAATTAAAGAATGACCCAATTGAAGTTTCACATAATGGACTGGACCCATCGTGAATGAGACCTAGGAGCCACTGTGAGTAGTAGGTAGAACCAAATCGCCATGGTCACTGACAGGATTGCTACCGGGTGGGTTGGAGGAGGCCTTTCCCCCAACTACAACTACCGATTAAGTCAAAGTCCACACAAGAAGCCAATGTAGTTGTTATAAGTGAGTGGCCAATATAATTTGAAACTTATGAACATTGTAGAATCTGCTAGTCCTGAAATCGAGACGCGTTCAGCATGCTTTATCAACTCGTCCTTCCATGGGAGAATGTACGAGTTCTGGTTGGTTTGATGATAACACGAGAGTGTTGGGTCTTAAATACCGAAATTAAAACTGTCCAACATATCAGCATGTCGAATTTGCATCCAATATTACCTTATTACGTATGTTCTGTTTGCATAATGCATTCAGAAAAAATGTACCTGTCGATTTTCCAGTTCCTTGTCGCTACAATAGAACGAGTCCACTTGATCTATGAATAATTCCAGTTGTCCACAGGGAATAGACGAAAATCACTGAAAACACTCACCAATAGATCTCCGTCCTCCATTTAAAGAAGCGCGTTTTTTCTGAAACCTTCAGTCACGTATTTATGGCATCTTTGTACAGTAGACATTCATCAAACAGAATAAATGGCTTTTCGTACCGATCCCAAAACAGTCAAACAATTTCTCGCTACAAGAGATCCCACTGGCCCTAGCAAAACACCCCGCCATAAAAAATAAATCGCCGTTGATATAATAGAGGACCCCTCCAATCCCCTCCATTCAAGTTTATTATATTTATTATTTTTGTATCCCAATTCGGCCATTCCTAATTGGTCCTGATTTTTAATTTCAGCAGAGTAGGTGAAACAGGGACTAAAAGACAATTTTCGTATCTAGCATTGTTAAGCTCGTAAAATTAAAAGAGCGCCTACAATTATTATTACTATTTTCGACATTTATTTAAGCTTATGTAGACAATTTGTTTACCTGTTCAGTGATGAAAACAAAAATGCTTTTTTTAATGGCAATACGACAATTAACCATATTCCGACAGTAGCTTAATCATCCTAAGCAGCGCAGAATATGTATAGAATATTGGCTGAATCAGGCGTTGTCGAATTTAGCATTTAATTTTCGTTGTGTAGTATGAATCCAAACGTCTTCAGTACTATTGCCCGTGTAAAGTTTGCGTAGCTATACTTAAAGAGCCACTAAAGGATTTTAGATTGGTTCCCTAGTTGAATTCCGTATGAATGCGATTGTTGGCTCAATAACAGTCTTCAAATAAAAAAAAACTTATTTTTGTCGCATATTTTTCATCCGACACAAAATGACTTACACCAAGGTATTATTCAGGTTTAAATGGGATTAATTGAACAAAATCAACAAAACCGATTCCCAATATTGTTTTTTTGTTAAAAGATATTTTCAGAGAAAATAAAAGAATAAAATTTCAACAAATTTGTTTTCGGTTGATTTTGCAAAAGATTTTCAAAAAAGATCAGCTTTTATACGTGACGGCCTCCCAAGCACCTGTTGTGACCTTAAATGGTGTGTTTATGTATTATAGACGCATGAAATCCATTGGACTGGCACCCCATTGGCTAACGCACACTACAGCGCATGCTGTGACCTTAACGTGGATAAATTAAGACAATATCGACGACACTTGGCCGGCCCCCACTTTTTACCACGACACGCCCCACATGTGTCCAGACAGGACTCGCCTGCAGCGGGCGCGAAGCATCGCGCCTTGTCGGCGTTTTCGGCCCAGGTCGGGCCCTCACTAGTGTTTGAATAATAAACAATATTATTCATTCCCGACCTTCGTCTTTGGCCATCGTGCCATTCTGATTTTTGGGCCACGAAGTATTCGAATTACCATACACCCACCAACCCCAAGCAGGTAATCGGGTCGGTCCACTAGGGACATTGTCAGCTGGAAAATGGATCGTGAAGAAGTCCCATTCTAATACACGTGCATAAGTAGTGCCGAGCGTAGTGGCGTGCGCTTGTAATCTTGCAACCTGGAGGCCGGGTGGCGGAAACTGTCTCGCGCGCGTTATGGACAAGGCCTTCTATGGCCGCCATTACCTCGTTGTTATTTCCTCCATTCCTGTTAAACATTCAATGCTGAAAGTTCTGGTCTTTGTGACCTTAATAAAGCGTAAAAAATATTATTATTATTATTATAAGTAGACGGGATTTAAGAACACAAATTTACTTTTTATTGTATTTGGGAATATTCGCTATCATCTTTGTGTATGGTTTGGCTTAAATTGAACCCAATCGTATACGTCGATACCGTCAAAAATATTTGTAGTATTTCCCGTGGACGGTCCCCACAATGTTATGCAATATCCATAATTCATGTCGGATTAAGCATTGTCAGTCAATAATGGTTTCTATTGTTACTCTTCTAATTGACATCATTGTTTTATGTTTGTCGCATAGTTTATACGGAATGATTATTTATCTCCGTTACGCGTTGTCTAATCAATTATGATTCGTTGTTGGTTGGGCGTCGAAATAAAATACGGCATGAGCATTTGCTATGAATCGGTTTTCGTGTTTGTGAAATTAAACCGGGAGTTTATAATCATAATAATTGTCAGCGCTTTATTGGCGTCAGGATGGCCAAAGCGGCATAAAAAGATACGAACACTGTGTTTTAGTGCCTGCTTTGGTAAACTAAACATCGGAAAAAATAAGGAATGACTGAATTGCGATGAAATGTCGACGTTCTTGTGTGTATCTGGATGAAAAGGAAAAGCAAGTCATTCGAAAATTATTTATTTAAAAATTCCTTCGAAGGGTTAAAAATTCAAAAATGTGAGACCTGGTCGAACCACGGGGGAATTTTGCATAATTAAATAAACACAAAAGTAATATGCAAAAAAAATGAATTATTCGTAAAATGGCTTGAATACATTAATCCTGAGTTGGACAGTGAACTGAAATCTGCTTAACAAACCCTTAAAAACTCTTCCTTGCGTAATTCAATTTGAAGATGTTTAAATTAAATTTTTATTTGCGCTGCCAGCTGCGTCAAAAAGCTCGTATCAGTTGATTGTGAGTTCTCAGGCCAGCCAATAAGCGTTGGGAAGGGTTAGGCTAAATTGTCAAAGCGGTTTATTCCTATCTACAGACCGCGGAAAACGTTGTATGGACAAAAAAGCCTGACACACAGTCTATGTTTTCATTTTTCGCTTCGCCGCGTGAAGGTCATCGGACAATTAAAATACAACCGAATTATTTAAACAAGAGAAAACATTACTAAGCATAAGCATGGCCCCGGACGTGTATTTGTCGTTTTATTAGCGAATAACGTCGCATCCGCTCGTTGCAATTAAGTTTTGAATCATGGAGCACGGCTGACCAACAGCTTCACAAGGATAATTTGTGTTGAGATAGAAGATCCGAGAATCTGGAAAAAAGGCCCGGGATTTGTTGTTTGCGAAGGCGCCATTAAGGAATAATATCAGAAATGTTTTTTTTTCAACAAGATACAAGAAACATTCTTATTGTGATAGAAAGGCGCCAAGAAAGGATTGCGACTCTCCAGCTGACTGCCTTGTGTCGTGAAGTTTGGATTTCCGAAAGGAAACTCTCAAACAGTTAAGATAAATCTTTATGGAAATTTTATTACCAACCACGCCGATCTCCAATTGAGTTCTATAAATGGTACATTGGCTTAATGCACCCATAACAATAGAGCTCCTAATGGGCCGAATCTTGGATATTGAGTTACCATGGCTAGGGATTTAGGCCAGCCACGGTTAATAGACAGAGCGTGAATGTCTGGTTCAGAATCTGCCTGTCATGTCTAGAATAGGGGTAATGGAGTATGTTTCTTGGGGAACCGAATTCTGTCGAATATCCCTTCATAAATAATTAAATTCCTTGAATATAAGCGAAAAACTAAGGACAATTGAATGATATAAAAAAGAAACAATTAATACGTGCCTGACTCAATATATTCATAAAACAAGACAGTATAACGAGTACTAGATATGAAAGATGTCAGCAGTGTGTGGTGGGTTAGTTCGAAGTGATAAATAATTTGGAATTCATTGTTAAACATGCTTAATACGAGGTTAGTCAGTTCAGTAATGCAGCATTTATATATGAGATCCATTTGCAGAGTTGCATAATACCTAGGATGTTTCAAACCAAACTCCAGACAATACTACCCCACTACTACAGAGGGCTTCAAGTTTACGTTTTGAATGAAACAAGTTAACATTTTGAGGGTAAATTTTGTTGTACAACCTTTCAAGTTCAGATGTGGAGTTCACTTTATTTTTAGCTGTGAGCAAAAGGGCTTTTTAGTACAAAGACCTTTTTACGCCCTTTTTTCATGATCCAACAACAGCAATACTTTGATAAAGGAATGGGGTTTTCAAGGATTGGCTAGGTAGGGATGTCTGTAATTATTTTTTGCGAATTCGGAAACAACTGTTATTTGTTGCTTTCCCGAAACAATCTCTATACCTAAACGTCTAGGAGGCTACAGTTATGTTGGCAATACTATGATGCTCAATCAACCGAAAATACTACCACAATACTTTGTTACGGGTTAAACAAACAAAGGGTTTAATCCTGATTCACCGATTTAATTCCGACTTTCCTCTATTGTTTTTGAATAAAAACAGTTTTCAGAAGCATATTACGTATAAGGTATTACAAAATCGAGCATTTGTTTTCAAACAGGAGATTCGAGAATCGGGAAAGTAGGGAACAATGCCACGTACTGTATTGGAGGCGCCATAATGGATGGAGGTTTTGGAAATTGTTTTCAACAACAAATGTCAGTCGCGTTGTTTTTTTTAACCTGTCATTCTACCATGGGACCCTTTCGTTTATTCATGAATAAACAAATAGAATCTTCGATATGCACGATTAACAGACCGTTTCACAAAGTGGAACAATTATCTCAGCTTTTAGACACAGCTTTCTACCCGGGAGCATTTAAGTTTGTGATGGCGCAAAGAAAAGATTGAATATCAGCCTGTTGACTGCTGTGTACGGCGTGTTTATGGAATTATGAGCGAAGAACAAGATTAAGCAATTGCGAAGCAGATTTTTTGCAATCGTGTTTGACCGGTTACTCCTTTCCCACGACAAATCTCGTTCGCTATAACAAACGTCGTAACCAAGGGCAAATAAATTTGCTATCATTCCATACTACTTACTCTATTTACAAAAATGAGTGCGTTTAAAACGCGAATTAAAGCTTGAAATATCTGCCACCTCATCCGTGTAATGTTTATGATATTTGTTATGCAAGAACATTGTTATAAGAACATCGAAATCTTTTTAAAAAATGACACAGATTTACAGCAAACGGCCACTATCATTTTATCGATTAATTAAGGACAAAAATCAGTGAAATTTTGCTATAAGCAGCTATTCCTTTCGGGATTTTACGAAGAATTAAGGCGATGAGAGGGTCACTAATCCTCTGGAGAAAGAGGTCATTAACGTTTTTTCCAGTGGCTTATTTATCCTCTCTACGCAAATGCCAAAAATGCAACACAATTTACCCAACTTATTCTCTAATCGCTCACCTCGAATAGAGAGAAGAAGCCCTTTTCACCACATCCTTAACACCCCCCTCATCCGATAATCTTTCTCATTCTCTTTTTTCCCAAGATTGACCACCTGTCGCAAAACAATCACTCCTCCATAGTGAATCTCCCACCCGGAAACCCAACCGCGTTCTACCTCAAACTACCTCCAGTGCTCCCAATGCCGCAAACTCCACGTATGCCACCACAACCAACACCTCCGCTACAAACACCCAAAACCCTCCCGAGATAGCCGGCCTCTGTGGAACCTACAAATCGATGGCGTTCCCCCCACCCTCCAATGGAGGTCACTGAAGACTTCCTCTTTGCGTCTGCAATGGGCAGATTTGATGGGCAAGCTGCTTCTCTCGTTGAGTCGAATTGTGTGTCGTATTTTCCTAGTTTTTATTTCTTTCAACCAGCCTCCATTTTCGCATAGGGTGTGGAGGGAACGTCCGCCTGTACAGTCGTTTGTCAGAATGCAACTAATTTGAGGCGAATTGCGAATATTTTTTAACCGATCGCTGTCCGCGACCAGCAATCAAGGATTTAGTCCATTTCTGACTTCAGCGATTTACTTCTTCGACAGACTATGTGCTCGATGTTTATCGGCGTTAGACGTGTCCAAACCGAGGACTTATAAAAAATAATTTGCCATTATTGCTGGCTCTGAATTCACAACAGCGCTCTATTATCAGAATTACTACACAATCTTACTGGCTGCTAGATTTAATATTTAATCCGTTTCCAAAGTACACAACAGAGAAATAGTTATTTTGGCAAAGACCATTTAAACAAAATAATCTTGTGTTGGTCGTTTGCGGTGTTTTATGATATTGTGTCAAGCAGGGTTTTCTACTGATTGATTATAAGGAATATTGATTAGATTTGTTTGTCAAAGATAACCAACGGAACTACTTTCTAGCGATACATGGCTGTCTCTCTCTGAAGTTTCCTTAGAAGACAATTAGAATAAATGAAATGTAAAAGGTGAATGCAGTCCGTAATCGAAACAACAAATATTTTCGGTAATAAACAGCCAATTTAACGGCGGAATGTTTAGTAAGTACTCTTATAAAATTCAACGTATGTATGCTGGGTAACCGTTTCATTTATATCAATCAATTCATAAGTGTTACACACCATCAGGAATGACCTGAAGGTAGGCGTTTTGCGAGAAACTTTAATTGAAAATGATTTCTACCGACTGGTAGACACTACAGGATGTTTTTTTAAGGATTCTGTGAAATAATTCCAGTTCTTGCAGGGAAACGTAGTCAGTAAAACATTAACACATTTAAACAATTTTTCATTTTCTCTTGACAAGGTGTTGCTTGGATTGATTATATTCTTTTAAATAATTAAAAATCAATTACCCAGATCTTCAGTATCTGAGATGAGAAGAGAATTCAAGGTTACGTTAAAATGACTAAACGATTTTGGTAGATAATTTTGAGTCTCAGATAACTTAGTTCCTATTGTTGCTTCGTGATGTCTAGGAGTTGATGCCCGTAACATATATATGCCTGCTTCGTCTTAATGACGTTTTAAAATAACCCATACCACTAATAATAAAGCCACTACGACCACTAATTTTAACAGTCAGTTCGACAGTTGTAATCTGACTGGCTTCAGAAATTCGTCAGATTCTTCCAAAAAACGTTTTTTTTCAATTAAATATTCAAATTGCTAAGCATATCGTGTGGTTTGAGGGACAAGGTATTGTTTATACGAAATTGTATTGTAGTTTTCATTATTATTGCTTACTATGGACCTGCCACACTCACCAATAAAACTGAACTGCGTGCTCTGTTTAAATCTTTCCAACTTTTTTCAACGTCTTCTTATGAATTGCAGTTACATGAATTCAAACCGAAGAATAATATATATATAACCCTATATATTTCACTGTCACGAAATTGAAGTGATCCTATCACGCAAACTAAACTTACCGGATAGGAAATGTTTCTATCAGAAGATAAACTCCTAAGCTAAACAAAGGGTATCCTTTTTTTACAAAAATAAAAATGTCTCTAGCAATTAAAAAAATCTTATTCGTAATATAATTTGTTTTTGGTTAGCAAGAAGTGTAAAATATCCTCACAAGAAAACGCGATTTTTCTGGAAATAACACGTAGTGTTTTCACTAGATCGTGATGAATCCCGTTTCTAGATCGTATTATAGGTGGAAAATTAGAGAATATTGTCTCAAGAAATAGTTAAATGGTTGAAATATTTTCTCCCTCCATTGTCGTTATTTTAGACAAAACAAATCCTATTGTCGTGTGGTGTAATTTAAATGTCGCCAATATGCTGATAGATCCATTTGTGTACATTGCATCGACACGCAACATCATGTTTGCACAGTATTTCATATTTTTCCATTGGAATTACCTTTTTATTATTCAGGCAACGGACTGATTCAACTTGTCTTATACATAATTCGTGTCTTCTACTCAAGATTGACGACAACCACTGCCAAATCTGTTCTTAACAAAATATACATTCACCACCACAATTATTCTCAAAAATGATTTTATTTTACTTGCTGTAGTTGGTGATACTTTGTTTTACAACACGAAGCTTCGGTAAATGACGTGTCGCCTGTACCGTCTTCTAATGCTGAAAGTTTTGGTCCTCGTGACCTCAATAAAGACACTACAATTATTATTATTATTCTACAGTGAGATAATATTATCTTCGTTTTTTGAATATTTTGTTTCAAATCGATAAATTGTGATTGAATTCGTGCCCCATTGATAAAACAGCGAATCATATTGTTATTTGTGAATGACAAGTACAGCGTTAGATGACTTTGGGTTCATGCGTTTTGAAGACCCTAATTTCTACCCGAGTTTAGTAAATTATGAAAATGTCATCTTCAAGTGGAAAAATTATTTCTAAACCCCATAGAAGCCTCTGCTTTTGTGTTTATGAATGTCTATCAGACGGTTCAAGTTATCTCAGATGCACATCAACCCGCAATCACATGACCAGACGTTTATATGTCGAGTACATTCATGTAATTTCTCGAATGAAAACATTTTTGAAATAGCTCACGTTTTCCATTAGCTGGCTGGTTGGGAGTAGAAACAAAATCCTTTTCAATAGCGGAAGTTCGCAGTAAAAACAATTATTAGAATTCCGAAAAGATTTAACTGAGGGCTTGAAAGAGATATTATGATTATGAAAAAATGTAATACTTCATCTTCTTCTTCTAATACTTCTACACTAAATAATAATAATTATAAAATAATGGTATGACAGCTGACGTGCTTTTGCAAAATTACCGCATTGGGCAGAATTTGTCGCCAATTTCTTAGACGCCACAGCGAAGATGCCTTTGGACCATTTTCTGTTGATGCCAATGCACCAGAAGCAATTGAAAACAAGAAAAGCAACATTCAGATTATGGTATTTAAGTAAACAATGTTTGTTTGATTTAAAAGTATAAGCACGATCTAGAATGATCTAGTATTTTCTTGAATAAGCATTCAATTGTGTATCACTGATGTAAATGTCTTTACCCATGTACTTAATCGCCAACCGTTGGCTAGTATTACGTGATTAAAAATAGTGTGAATGATACTAACATAAGACACTGACACAATTGTTTGCCATGCCACACAGATAATTAAGAGAGATAATTGGTTACTGTCGTTGTCTTTTAGCTGTCCATGATGGAGTAAGTATTATCTGATCTTCGTTTAAATAACCCTAACTGTACTTCATAAACTATTATAGATATATATCCGTATGGCGATTCTAAACAATAAAACTAATAATAAATGATGACAATTTATCGGAACTTAATGTTCTTCCAAATTATACTATCTCTGGTGCGAGGGATAAAGTGATTTTATTTTATTTATAATATTAATGTAGCCAATGTTCCTTAAGCGCAACGTTTATGTCGGGAAACTTGAATTCGAAGAAAATATATTAGATTAACAACTGAAAATGCTCTTACACATATGGATACCGAAATTAACACTTATAAAGCTACGTTTAAGTCCAGTCGGAAACTAAAAATAAACGTTGTTGAGATAAATATGCGTCAAGGAAGTATACCGAATATCGCAAACAATAAAACATGCCGAATGGTGATTATGCGGCAATCCATTAATCGCCACAGAGGTATTATATCTGCAAACACGATTATTAGTTTCCTCGACCATTATGTGAGAAACGGTTACACACTTCTGTTATTGCACGTATAAACTGCAACCATTAATTCCGTTGCTCTCGTCAAATACGCTGCTTGAAGCATCATCATAATGGTAAATTGAGATATTGTTTTAAATAAAGCCCAACATTAACAAACATGATATCTTCAAAACACGCACGAGATACCCCCTGCAAGTTTACGTGTTGAAGAAACCTCTACAAAGGCCTATAATTACACGCCATATGCTACTCTTTACCAAATCCATAATTATAGGCCTTGCTGGTCCTAAATTTTCATTAGAAACTAAATCCTTCAAGACGATACATTTAATGTATGGTTTTAATTTTGCGGCAGATACGCGTACGCCTCTTTCGACGTTTTACGGCGGAGAATTCACACAATTGTTGGCTGATTAAATCCACTTTTTCCAATGAGATAACTTTGTTGTTTACAGATTGGGACACTTGATCTGGCACGAAAGATCTGTTTTCCGTAATTGCAGACATACGATCGAAGACGTCCGCCACATTTATCCATAACTCGTCGGATTATTTAATCTTTTAATTGTTTAATTGATTAGAGAAACGAAATTTAACAGACGTTTGATTATAATATGCATATGATGTGTTCTTTTCAGTTTATGACATTTGAAGTGTTTTTCTTTCGATTAATGTGCTCGAAATATATTCCGAGGCATTTGATTAGAAAAACGAACCGAAATGTATGATTTGATTAAAGCGGCAAAATTTATAGTGCCATTGGGAATATTTTTTAATCCGAGCGTGCATTTAATTGGCAGGTCAGACTGCCGATTTTATTGGTCCCTCTCGGAGCTAGCTTGGCACTCAAAACCTTTTTTGCAGATCCCAAACGTATGCGATAGTTGTTCATCCGTTGACGTTCAGTAATTCTCTGATTTAAAAAAATTGGCAAAGTCTGGGCCGCGATTGTGTGTTCTTGACGAATACTAAAACGTTAAGAGATTTTATTAATTATTTTCAAGCAAATATATTTGTGATCTCTGACCAACCGAACAACAACCGAAAGACACTTAGAATCACGAGGCATTCCTGAAATATAACCTGACCTATTTTGTTGCGGGTCTGTTTGAGGGAAGTCGGCGTATAATGGGAATGTGTGAGCTTTCATATTGGCAGTAAACGTTGATAAACCGATCTCATCTTTGAGACCAGATTAGATCGGTACTTGATGGATGACCACATACGAACCAATGGAATCTATTCATTTTAATATATTCTTTTGGGAAATCAAACAGTTTCCCAAAGGTCGCTAAACGAAAATGCTCAATTTCTACTTTTTATTTGTTTAAATGCTCAATTCCAGCTTCACTCTGTGAATGAATGTATCCAATTTGCCTGCTTTCACCACGTAATTCCAAGAGCTCATATTTTAGGCTTGATAACTTTGTCCCAAGGAGGGGTATTTTCTATCCGAGAAAATGTTGGTTGTAATGTATTTAAAAAAAGGCGTATCCGAAGTTTTCACTGGGTTCTCCTGCCGAAATACAATTTATAAATAGCTGCCTAATATATCAATATATATTGATCGTTATTATTAAAAGTAGCTGTAGCAGTTATTATAAGTAGTAGTATTTGCGTTTGAGGAAGCGTTATAATAGATTGCTTATGATAATAATAATAATAATTGAAATTGGTCACGAGGACCAAACTTCTAGCATAAAACAATGCAGTTTAAAAATTGTCTTTTAGTTCCTACTTCACCTGCTCTGGTGAAACTAAAATCGCGACAAATAAGGAATGACCGAATTGCGATGTGCCGCCGTTCTTGTGGGCATTGAAAGATATTGCACACGCATTGGTTGAAGAGTTTTTCACTAAAATAAACTTGAATAAAGCAAACTAGATTATTTTAAAAAGCCAACGGAGGTTGAAAAATCACTAGGGCGCAATAAACAATAATGTTTTTATGCGGCTAGAGCTCAATCCAATTCTCCTGAACCGGCGAACTAAGAAACAACTCTCTTTTTTGTTTTGAAAAATCTAGATTGATATTTTCCCAAAATTTTATCCCGAAACATTGCATACTATGTAAGTGAAATATTCCTTTGTTGAAGGAATAATTTTGACAGTTGTATTAATTAGAATTATTAATTTTGCTTTCAGATTTAATTAAACATAATTATTTGATGTGTAAATTACAAAATGTTGAAAATACGGATTTTGTTATGTTTGCCACGATTCTATTAAGGATCGTTGATATGTTTTGTTTTTAATAATAATTTTAAGTTATAATATTCGCTTTATTAAGGTCACGAGGACCAAAACTTTCAGCATTAAAATGTACAATAAACAAAAATGTTACAGGACGTCACGATTATACGTAGAAAATGCAGAATAAGTTTAGAAGAATAAAAGAAGTAACATCAGGGCAAATTTGCAAGAAAGGCCAATTTAACCCACGAAGTATATAAAGTTTGGCTAACGGGAAATGACGGCCATCGAAAAGCCCGATTCTTTACATGGAAATTGCGCATTAGTTAAACAGAAATACATGAAATCGACACAGATGGTTTGAGTTCGAATTCAAGAAGGCCTCGTAAAAGAGCAGTATATAATGGCTCGATAGGACAAAGTAAAATTAATAGAAATTTGTTATATTTCAGGGAAGATTATTTCAAATTTTCAATTATTAGGGATGTTGTAAGATGTGGTTGTATTGTGCTACGCCAATCGTCTTATCATAAGGTATGCCATTGAATAATATACCAATAATATATTTTGTTATTTATTTAACAAATCAATACCCGACTCATCTGCGTTGCCTGAATCCACGGTCTTAGCCCAATCGCCTCTAATCACACGTTATTTAACAGTTGTTGCATATTGAAAACATACTATCGTAGCAACATATCGTTATATATAAAAATTGCAATTATTATGCCAACTTGCTTGTATGCCTGCCATGTACACTATGGGATCTTTTATCTCTTATAAAGATTGAACGCACAAAGAAAAAAAGTAACGCATTGGTAGACAGGAAAAGGATAAATCACGTAAAGACCCGTTTTTTTACGTTTGATTTTATTTCCTGGGACTACCTCCTAGGAGAGGATTGGCTGGCTTCCTATATATAGAGATTCTGGAAAGTTTCATGGCGATTCTTAGGAAATAGTTAAAGTTGGGTCACGCGGCTTTTTTCGAAGGGAGACTCTGACCTTTCCTAAGTTGACTGTGTCCTGCGTAATTCGCGTTTTAACCACGAGAGTTACTTCCCAACAACGCGAATCAGCTTTGACTAGCCCGTGAAGCGTTCTCAAATATAATTTATGCCTTGCGAAAGCCAAAATGATATCCACAATTCTTCAGCGCAATTAGGCAATTCAGATAATATATATGCGGAGAAAGAGGAATTATAGCGAACATTTGTACTGTCTCATTCACTTCAATGATGCCAGGATAACAGGGGTTTCGTGTAATTTGAATTCGTCGGCGTTGAGACGAAACTGAATGTGGTTAGACATGCAGCGATCTCAAAGTAATATAAAAGACCCGATAACAAACAACCTGGCCTGCTTAACGCAGGGATATGGATCTTTGTTAAGTTGACAGCAGCCATCGAATCACAGCATCTGCTGTAAATGTAATTGTTTTTATTTCTGTATTAATCGTTTCGGGAAACTTTGAGAGCGTGGCCTGCCTATTATTTCCGCCCAAGAGATCTTTGTGCAACGCCACTTAACAAGTGGCACGCATATCTCTGCTCGTATATTAGATGATCCCCTCTATTTATGCTTCTCTAAATGTAAATCTCGTGAACCATTGCGTATGCAACCTCATTCAATACTAAAAATAACAAATTACCTTTTTTCCACTCGACCATGTTAAGTTGAAACCAAAACAATTCAGTCAACCATTTCAATGTTTAATGCAAACAACATATATTAGTGGATGTTTATTACGGCAAGTTCTACACACTAAGTAGTAGTAGAAAACAAAAAAATGAATGTATGGATGCAATGTATAAAAAAAGGCTGGAAATATACTTTTGATCCTTTGAAGATCAGCATCGACTTCATCTGACGAAGCAAACCAAAGTCATTCTGTGGTTGATGCTGGAATCGTAATCAAACAAAGAGAAATAAGCGAGCACAAGGGTGTATTGGTTAGCACCATTGTTCAGTTTTTAAGTGACCCGGGTTCAACTTTCGTGTACGGCTACCTCTGTCAGAACTGGCGACGCCACCTTTAAACATATTACCGAGAACCTTCGTGTCAAACCCTGTACGAGTCGATGTTTTTAATATTTTTTGATTTTGAATAGAACCATAAACTTCATAGCAGCACCAATAAATGTAGATTGTCCGCACAACCTCTTAAATTTAATCCTACTCCTTATACTCCTCCAACGTCTTCCTCTATATCTAAACTCCTCAATTTACCACTTAGTGGAAGTAGTGATTTGGACTTGTGTTGCCTATCGTTTCAATAATAAAATCGCTAGTGACTTTCGAAAAATGCAGATTGAATCACATACACGGCCTCATAACCTTAAATAAACTGACCGCCACAAAACCACACCCAATTAAATTAATTGCAGGTTATTAAATTCTCGGATAAGCAAAATGGGTTTAACGAGAGCTGGAAATAGTTATATTAAGTTCAATTAAATTTGGTGATCTTTGGTATCGGCTCAACTAGATGCTGAAATGCAGGATCCTATAGTGGCGGAAGTTGTAGGATGCCGCGGTTGATTCAGAAGTGTCACGTTTGATCACCGCTTGCAGGCCGTCTTTTCCGGCGTTTTTGACTCAAAGTCATTCAATATTAATGCTTCGAAACCAAAAATTGCTGGCATTCAAAACATTACTCTTTCTATGCAGAACTGTGGATCGATAAAGCCCTAACTATAGAACCAACAGACATTAGTGTATCGTTTCACAATTACATAATCATAGACCCTGGATTTTCTCGAGAGAATTGCCCAATTTCCAAATAAGAGGCCTACATTTTTAATAAGATCCAATTTTTAAATTGGGGTCTGTTAGAATGAGGGAACAGCGCAGGGGAAAAAAAGTAACTGGCGTGGAGTAGGGACAGATAGTTACGGAGATGGATGGGCACAGTTGGGTAAGAAGTACGTGGATGTCAGGTATCGGCTCTTGTTTAAGAGCAGAAGCCCTGTTCTGACGCTCTGCCTGTAGCTTCGCCATTGCGGTCGTCAGTTTGCGGAATTGCGCCGCCATGAACTTCATTTGGTCCTCTTCCGTAGAAGGAACTGGCTGACGTCCAGTTGTGGACATTTTCGTCTTTACAACCTTTTAAGGCAAGAGCTTTTGAATCTAACGATTCATCAGCTTCGACATAACCAAATAAGGATGGATGGTGATAGCAAACAAAGCGTATCTCACACGACGATACAAAAGGTCCCGGTTTAAATACGGCCCCAGTCTCGATGAATACTTTGTTTTAATCAACAGAAAAAGGTCACCAAAAACGTTAAGTATAATATAATAAAATTGTTTTCTTCTACAGGGTCATGCCTTTAGGAATTTTGGAATACTGGATCATTTAAACTATAGCGTATTAGCGATTTCCTGGCATTGCGGTCTTATTTTAAGAAAATAATACTGATTTTATGCTACATCATTCCATTCGATATTTAGTTTCCGTATTAGTTATTGTTTGGTGCAACTAATAGCATTATGGGAACAGAGATATTTAAAAATGTTTGAATATTGAAAATTGTTATCAATACGCGGATTCTGGATGCGTGAACATTTACCATTGATATTCTAGAAACGCAATTTCTAGCCGGAAATGTGCCCCCTTTCGGCAGTGAACGTACTACTGATTGTAAATAGTGATTTGGTGCTTTAAAATGACAAACCAGTAAGGCTAGATTGCCAAAAATCTGCAAATATTTGCAGAATAAACACAGGGCAAGTATAAACTCTTTCATTGCATCCTGAGAGAAATAGAAAACAACGTTCTCCAATATAATGCTGTTTGGTTACTCGCTGAAGTAAATAAAAAAAAATCACGCTGAATGGAACTTATTGTTAATATCTAACAATGATTGTTTAGCTTTAATGTCATAATTTGTTTTACATAATTGTGCAATTGTAATTTATGATTATGAACGCAAATGGCGTGTTGCTTTAAGATCGCAGGAATCTGGAATGTTGTCGCCGCCAGGAATGATTTACAGTTTATGTTTGTTGTTTACTGTTTTGAATGAAATTCCCAAATGGAAGCCATTAATGGCGCCTTCAATTCCCGGTTTCAAAACAAATGCACGACACAGGTAGAAAATGACGAACTTCGTATACGAATTGACCTCTATATAGAAAGCAAGATTCAGGATAATCAATTGGTTTGGGGTTAATAAATAGGTTTAAAAACGTCCTTGATTTGATAAGCTTAGAATTGAGAAACAGTTCATTCAAAAAGGGCAGAAAAATACATACTGTTACCAGCGGCATTCCCTAGGGGATCTTATTGTAGAACGCAGAATCAAACGTTGATGTCATTAACAGGTTCAACTGTGAGTGCCTGGTTTATTTTTTAAAGCATTGGGCTTCAGAGAAAATAAATCCCAAAACCCAATATTTCTTTTAGAAAGGATTACAATAATACTAGTATTCGCTTTATTAAGGTCACGAATCAAATTAAACCATAAAAGAAAATAAGCTTTGGCGAACGCGTAATGGCGTCCATTAAAAATGCCGAATTCATGACGCACACAAAATGGTAGACCAATCTCTGGGACGCAATTAAAAGACAGTAAAGCATAACGAATGGTTTAGAAAGGATGCAGTTTATGCATCTTATTCGCCAAGAATGCCAAGATGCTGATGGGTTACTCAATTACTAAGAAAAGCATGATTTCACGCAAGTATTCCCTGGTGGCCAATTATACCTGCTTGATGGTTGATAAACATTTATTCAATATCTTGTTAGAGCTAACACATACTCTGCGATCTGCTTTCTGAACCGGAAACCGACATTGAACCAGAATTTAAATAAATCACTATTTGCTATGGCAAATAAACCCATACAATTCATGGAAGTAGATTGTCTGAACAAGAGAAACTGCAAATCATTTATTGTTTAAACAATGCCTGGTGCTTGTTTGGTTTTCCGATTTAATTAAATTGGATGACAGCGCATGTCAAGTCTCATTGTACGTGTCGGCGCGTAAATTTTATCAGATAAACCCAAGAATTTCGCAATCTTTTGCCATTCATTATACCTTTATGTTTAAGGTAAATAATTGAATTATAGATGCATATTTTGGTTTAAGCGCGATGTATTTTAGAAACTGTTATGCGTATAGTTAAGGGAACATAAGGGCACCATTTTCAATAATATTCCGTCACGATTTTGTTTTCATATATTTTTATTTGAAACAGTTTTACCTCCTGATTATCAAAACGTGATTTGTGATCCTGTAAATGAGTGGTAAGGATTGAGATCATTCGCATTATTCACGTAATTAGTGATGTGGACCAGTATTATGGACCTTATAATTATTAAGTTCTCTTACATTTTTCCATATTGTTCTCGCGGTTAACCGTTGTTTAAATGCGTCATTTACTTGCACGTTCATTTGGACTCGAATGCACTTCATTTTACTTGTTATGAATTTTACGCGATTAATCGATTGATTGATATTCTCTCACGTTCCCCAGCAGGTTTTGACTTGCAGACGAACAGATTTCCGTCGAAAAGCCGATTATATGTCGGTGTCTCCCCAGAACTACGAATGGCACTCCTTTGCTCGAATTCCAGGTCAGGGATGTATAATATACCTTCAATTTCATTTATCCTTCTTAAAGCCTAACACAGAACGCTTACTGGTAGGCATCATAGAATTATGTTAAGTTATTAAAAAGCAGCAAGTGACGATCTTCCAATAGGCTATTCCAAATATATATAAAAAATATTTAAACATAGCGTCAATATTGAACCATTGGCCTGTAAGAGTGCGAAATGAAACCTCCTCCTCCTTGCCAAATAACAGCGGTGTGCTACAAGGTGCAGTGCTATCTCCATTTCTTTTTAACTATTACACGTGTAGCCTTCAATCCCCTAACGACGTGACACCAATAAAATACGCGGATGACTTGACCTTATGCCATGCATGCAAGACGGTTGCTGATTCTCAACAGCTCAGGCAGGCAGTTACTGAGGTACTCGAGCGGTCTTTGGAAAATTGTCTTCATCATCAAAATGCATCTCAATTACCTTTTCATTGAAAGCCGATGTTAACACTCTTGAAATCTCTTCACTCCATAATTTCACCTCGAGCTCAAAATCGAAATTCCTCGGCGTTATTTTTAACAGTCGGTTACCATGGAGTGATTAAGCAGATGCCGTCTTCCGTCAAATGCCGTCGCCTCTTAGTTCGTTTCTTCATGAGACTCAGTTAACGCTCCAGCAGTATAAAAACCTCTATCCATGATTGTATCATTCCCTCTTATCGTATATTGCTCCCCAGTAATTTTCCCCGTCCTAAAATCTTCTGACTTTTTAATCCCCCGAAGGTTTTTTAAAATAATCTTGCCTATGGTCTCCATCCAAGAGATCACCGTTCAATAGTTGTTCACTAATCGCCCTCCAATCCCCTCTTTTCATGTTTATCCAAGCCTAAATCTCTTCGACGCATGATCGGCATTACCGTTCAATACCTACAAGAATGGCGGCATATTTGTCGCGATTGTTAGTTTCACCAGAGCATGTGAAGCAGGAACTAACCAACAATTTTCCTATCTCGTACTTGCACAGCTGTCTTGTTTTATGCTTAAAATTGGTTCTCGTGACCTCAATAAATTATTTTTTTACAGCTTTAAAGCGAAATTATGAACGAAAAAAGAACACTCGAAACTTTATTCCGATTTATCGAAATTTAATGGGTCCCTCAAAGATATTTACCAATTATCGATACATTAACCTTTTTTTATTTGAACTGTAAATTCATTTTACAATCTGAAATTGCCTTTTCCGGCGCCAGCATTCAATTTAAATCACCTTGCCGAGTTTCCATAGGACGCCAAAACATTAAACAATTCAGCCGTCTCTTATTTGCGGATTCGGATGTTGCAAATCTTGGTCCTACCCCGGCCCGAGTTAAGTGCAAGATTTTACTCGGATGGGTCTACATGATCAACACAACTGTGAGCGAATAAAGTGTAGATAGCTGAGAACAAAGAAATAACGGGTACCATAAAAAACCGATTTTCAGTTTAAAATGTTTTTTCGTCACCGTTTTCTACAAATAACGGTTGTCTAAACATTATTTAGTGGCTTCTGTTCATCGGTGTCTTTTAATATTTATAAACAATAGATTTATAAGAGACCAAACGTTTTGACTTCATACAAGATTCTCTGTTGCATTATTGTCGTGATGGACGAACAGAAAGTTAAGTCGGCTAGTGATCAAACACAATCCGAATTATTTTCGCATGACGTTAGGTTTTACGAAAAAAGAAGGATTATATAATGCTGAGGAGAAAGGAGAATGACAAATTCTGTCTTTTCGAATTCAGAAAAATCTAAAATCTACAATCTTTGCCTCGGAAGTAGTATGGAGCGATTGCGTATTTGTTTGCAACAATTTATTTAATGTTGCAAAATACGAATGTTATGATTTGGAGGCGATCAACATAGTAAAGGACAGACAAAGTGTTTCTCATGGTTGCAAATTAACAACAGGTTGCTGTTTGTCACAGTAATTTCGTGTAATGGAGAATAAATAATGACCCCGGATGCAATTTAGACAGAATGAAACCGAAAGCATGTCTGAATAAAGCCGAGTTCTTTGTTTTGTCACATGTGTTCTAATTAAGTACTTTATATGTATGATCGAAATTTATTACAACGACTCAAAATCGAAAAATTCATTTCGATCAGAGGACTGTGCTTTATTCAATTCGTAGGCACAGAAGTAAACGTGTTTTTTGCCGTTTCGATAATCGTATGTTACAGTTAAAAAATAAGGTTATTTAGTTCATAAAATGAAGTGTACACTTTGAACAGAAATGTATTAATCAAACGCTTCATGCAAGTGAATTATATATTTTTTTGATATAAAAATCATTTTTTTCCATAAAGTTTTAATTCCTATATTTTTTCGCAGCAAGCATTTTCTTTCAATGTGCGTATTTGTTACCTTCAGCTCTAAATAATTCGTAGTCAGTGTAAATTATAAGATGGAGCATAAAAGACAACGGAAGTAAGGCAGCATGCCATAATAAATATATTTTGTTCACATTCGAAATTTTCTTGTCGTGTCTTAAGACAGACACATCTATACATCCGACAAAGGTTACATCGGCGAAGGTTTCAGTTTATTCGATTTACGGCTCATGACAAAAGAGACCGGAAAAACACTCAATACACAGCATAATAATTGCCAACAAGTAACTAAATAAAGTGAATTCTGGCCTGGAAGATAAATATTTCCGCGTTTTTAAGGCTAAATGCTCAGAGTTTGCTGGACATAATACGTACTGTGTTTTAATTGGACAAGTGTCATTCCCGAATTAACTATAATGGGCAATATCGCGCTCCTTTTCAAATGTTAAAATTTACATTAGTTATTTACAAGTATAAATTAAATCGTGCATGTTCTCTCCAATTTCCGCCCTGTCAAACGGATCTGCTATCACCGAAAAATCTGTTCTCCTGTGTGACCAAAATCATAACAAAAATATTTTGATCCCTTTAACATCTGATTGCAGGTTAACGAAGCTTCTTTAATAAAATTGTCCTGTTTCAGTCGTAACTAATTTTGTCGAACACATAAAATTGTTGTTTGATGTTTAATAAGATATTTGAAGTTAGTTTATATGGTATTGGAGTAGATTTATTCATAAAAGTTTGCTGGAATAGATTATTTATCCTGTCATTGTCGATTTGCAAACGATTTATCTTTCTTTTTACTCGCATTCAAAACAGAGCTGGGCAAGCGACGAAATCTCAAATCGTCGTTTATATCAATTCAAATCCGAAGAATATAAAAGTTTTTTTGTTGACGTGTTTTTATTTTAAGATGGAAAATAAATCATGTCAACTTTTCAACTAACTAGCAACGTTGACGGCAGTTATGATACATAGTTTTGAATGCATAAATACACAAATTAATTGATCGAATAGCCAGCAAAGGGGAAAACAAATAATTCGCAATCCGTTTCAGATTGATAAGAGAACAACTAAATTCATATTCTAGTTTAACGGTACATCTAATTTGTCAAAGTAAAGTTTTTATCAACCGGACATATTTTATCGATTAATTATATCTAATTAAGTCTGATTCGTGTAAAAAAAACAGGTAATGTCGTGGCCAACTCCCGATAGCCTCAGAACTTCGCTCGTCGTATTTATTTAGCTTTCCGGTCATTGTAACAGTTAATGTTCCATGTTTGTATCAACATTTTTCCGTATTTAGAGCCTGACACTCAATAATATGCCGACTGAATTCTACTCGGTGTTTTTGAATCTATTTACAGATATTATTAGAACAATGGTAAAATGAAACAATATGTAGAAGGCATGTTTTTATTTATTTTCCAATATTCCTTTTTTGTATTTTAAATTTTAAGGGCAGTGGATTTTATCTTCGAACAATGGATGCTCGTAAGGTAACCATATGTTTTAGACACCTAGCCTTGTGTGGGTGTTTGGTATAGTCATGACTGAAGGACCTGTCAGTCAACAACAGTGCTTAACCGACAGTTCACGCCACGAACCACATTGGTTTGCGACTTGGAGACAATTTAAATGTGTTTAGTGAACATCGGTGATAGTTGGAAAAACGCAGTTTTGAAAACAAATTGAAGGTAAATTGGAGTAGTATAAATAGTAAATTTAGAAGAATTCGTTGTAGCAGTGAGAAATATGCGCAGTATTTCAAGAAGATAAAATAAAATCGCTTGGCTAAAATAAATGTATTCAATTTATATTACAATTATTTATTTTATAACGCTTTGTTTCACTTATCGCAAATAATTTCAATTAAATTAAGCTTGAAAGGATTTCAAAAGGTTTTAACAATTTCCGATTTGGACCAATTCCATAAAAGTCTCTTTTTCGACAAAAGTCCTGTATTTGACGGGACTGTCACATTTTAAATAATCAACCAACAATTCAAAACGAAAATTGGGTTAAAACCAAATTGAAAATATTATTATCATTCTTGGAAAGGTGGCAGTATTATTGCTCATTATGTTCGCATGGTGGATCGACGATCAATGGACCTTTGACATTTGACGTAGGTCCCAAGTTTCAGACATAATTTAATTTAATCGGCTAAACTTCATGTAACTCAATTAACGTAATTTTGTTCAAAGATATGTGAAGGGATTGATTCCTGAAAGGTAATAGCCTAAAAATACGGAAAAATAAACATAAATAAAATATGATCTGCCAAACATTTTAACATAATAATTTTAGTGGCTTTATTGAGGTCACGAGGACCAAATCCTTCAGCATAAAACAAGGCAGTATAAAATTTAATTGATATGAAAATTGTCTTTTAGTTCTTGCTTCACCGGCTTTTGTTAAACTACAAACCGGGACAAATAAGGAATGGCAGAATGCCAATTTGATATCAATCGACTTAAAGAAGGATCATTTTGTAATGCAATGTTGTTATTTGATATGTGTCGCCATTTTCACAGAGCGGCCAATTAATCCCATTCAAAACGTTAATAATTGCCTGGAATTAAAACCCTTTAACGTTAATTTGGCATCCCTAAGCATTGATTCTACCAGTAGGAAAAACGACCAATCATTCAAATCAAGTCCTTTAACAAAAATTAAAATTATACCCTTTAACAAAAAAACGTCCAGTTGTGAAATTCTTCTCTATTTTATTGATCATTTCCATTTATACGTCGGTAAAAACCACTTTCCTGTGATTTTAGTCTATTCTGGCGTATTTTTATAGCACGATTACTCTTGAACGTTCACAGAAAAGGCATTGATGTCAATTACATAAATGAACTGACCTTGCATACGAAACCCATTGCGAGATCAATGTTTGACGACAGTGAATAAAAATGGCGGCATCGCTAAACACAAAACTAATTATTAATTCTAAAACAGGTGAAACATTTCGCAAGGCTTGTTGTGTAGCCAATTTTCTAATATTTGATTAGCTGAATTTGGGCGGATTTAGACACACGAATTCCATCCCAAATACATCCATGAATTCAACGCAAAAATAAAATCATAAACGTATTAATCTAGCGTATATCAACGGTCAATTTCCCAGTAATTAACTATTATAATTTGCGTACTTTAGTTCAATATTTCAACAATCTATAATTATAGACCTTAACCATGCGCCCACGCAAACTGCAAAATATAAAATTACAAATTGGGATTTTCTAGAGGAAACATTTACGGGACGTTTTTTTGCCTATCTCTGTGTGAAGGAGATTTTGCAATTTAGGAAATCACGATTTTCTTAGACGTGCATGAAACGAAATTCGTTTTGATCAGTGATATCCCGACATTCAAACAGAGATTTAACCCGCTGAAATGATGATCGATTTTTAATGGGCTTTAAAATATTTAAATAACGGTGGATTCCTTTAGACAGCTTATATTATTGTTTGAGTATCATTACTGCACATTAAATAACTGTTTCTTTCTTGCCTACGATTTCTGAATAAAGCAAAACCTTAATAAGTTCTTATCCTATACAGCTAATATCGTAATTGGCATTAAAAGCTTTGTTGATATGTCGTTTTTGTGTTTAGCCATTATTAATTCGAACTTGTTTGTAACAAAACATTCTATGAACGAAGACGCGTATGAAAAGACGGATATTGCATAAAAAACCCTGTTTCCACCATTTTTTCCTCTATTATTTACGTTAAAGGCGCCCAGATAGAATTTTCTTTGAAGAAACAAACAAAATTATTCTTGCCGTCAATAGGAAATTTAGTATGCGCAGCATTGTGGTTAAGCAACTGCTGTTAATGCAACGAAATGTCATTATTATGGTATAAAGACGATGCCTTACAAAAGATGGAATAAAAGTAAATCGTGAAGAGAATATTTTGTTTTTTTTCTATCTCAAATACTTTGTAAATGTTAGTGATTTATCTTAAAGTATCAACGATTATTTTAAATAACCTTGAAAAACCTCGTTGGAAATCATAAATACACACAACCCTACCAGAGTAGAATGCCATTCAAACGATTTATTTAATTGAAAAAAAAGCATAAAATATTTTAAAACAATCCATTTTAATGGGGCTCTTAATTTACCAAAAAGGGCATGTGGCTTGAATTTTAATTGCTTGATCGAAAGCAAATTACGAGAAGTGCGCATTAGAGCAAATTGGAATTGCCTGAGGTTCTATACCAGGCTACTTTTGCCCAATGAAAAGAACTGACCTTTTCGACTGACCAATCGTGAACAACCCCAACCTGCAAGATCGTATGACTCATCAAGATGGCACCAGCACACGTAGATTCCAGCGTCCATGCTCCATAGCCATCTTTCACCAATCCGATTTTTACGATTACCGATAGCGTTACATTTCATAAATAAAGATATCATATTGAAATCCACGCCAATTATTGGTCGATGCGCTTAAACTTATGATGAGATAAATTCAAATGTTGGAATTACATTGCTGTGACATTCATAGCATCGAGTTACGCAATAAAGAGTTGATTGGAATGCATTTGACAAATGGTTCACCATACATCACTGTCAAGCGCAATACACTAACGCTTAAATAATTACCGTCCTTTAACGAATTATTAATGCATACGTCAATGTATTTATGTTTGCTGTCATAATTCAATTCACTATCATTTATAAAGTGTCAGTTAAATGTCGTCATTGCTTTAATAAAAGGAAAACTAATAACAATTTAGTATTAACTGCTTTGAAGCTACGAAGGCTACATTATATACACAGTAAACACACAACAAATGTTTTTGGGTTTCTGCTAAATAATTGGAAAAGGCGTCGCATATCTGAAAAACATAAATTCTGATACAGGTAACAGTAAAACAGAATAAGGAGGTCACAGAATCTGCGTACAGCAAGTGGAAGCAGGAGGTCACAGAATATACTTATAGTTTATCATTGTCGGCCAATTTTGCGGCTCATTTATAATGCCCAAAAAGAATATCAAATGGTAGTTATTTATTACGTCGTAAACAAATTGTGTTTTGTTTACAATTGAAGATGACTTCATTAGCACAATATTTGCAACAGTATTTGTTAATACGAGATATTTTCTGTTCATCTGGCATTTCAAGATTCCAACTCGACTTCTCATTTTATAAGCTGACCTATTGAAATGTAAGGGAAGGTAGCAGTAAAAAACGCATTGGATGAATAGTTTTAAAATGCATTATCACACTGCTGTAAAGTTTAATGCTGGACGCTTTTGTCCTTGTGACTTAAATATTTTATTATTGTCTTTTTCTTCAACCGAACTAGAAAATGCAAAATGGTGACAAAACACTGACACGGTTAGCTAATGAAGCGTTCATGTAAATATGTATTTCTTCGGCCAAGACTGAAATCTCTTGTCAAAGAGATATTTAATGAAGAATAACGAAAGTTCACGAAATCGTTTTATAATAATATAATTCGTGGTCAAGATAAACCCCTCGTGTGGTGAATCGCAAGTACGGAGATGTTCGTGATGAGAGGCTGGGAGGTAAGGCATCGCGGAAGATGATATGGCGAAGCCGACAAAGAATGCAAAACTCCGTTTCGAATCAATAGAGAAAACGTTCGAGCATGGCTAGCTTGGGAGTTTCAGTCAAGGCACCTCGTGAATAATTAGCCAAGGTCGCATGAACGGCGATTTAAGAAACTGTACGTAATTAAAATTGCCGCTCCAAGATAATGATGGAGTCAATTGAGAAATTGTTTTTTTTGCAATTTAAAATCATCTAAAATCGGACTTATTTTTACATCACGATTTCGTTTGACGTGCACGAAACCTCTTCCGAGTCAGCTGGTTGCACTTTTTGGCGAAAATGGAAGCGAGATTAATTTCCTTCGCCGATTTCAAATTATCAAAGCCAATATAAAAAAAAATGTTTGCGATTTACTCGGTAATGTTTTATTACATGTGTTCTTGGTTTATAAGATTAGGTAAATAATACTATGCAAACCAGAATTGTTTTCACGAAGTTGCCGAGAGATTAACGTTAGAACAATACAAATAAGTACCTTTTAATATCGTGTTTGCCAACATTTGAGAACAACCGTGAAATTGGCAGACGACATTTCTGACGATAGAAATTAGGTTCGTTTAATGTGAAAGTGCTACGTTTTCGGCTACAATACTTGATGACATCTTAACAATAAGACATTGGATTATCAACCAAAATTATTTGCTTGTAATTTGATTGAGAAGAATTTAGTTATGCAATTATTGTAAACAGTATGAAGACCAAAACAAGTATTCTTGCTTTTCCTACCAACAAATCATATTATATTGAAACGATATTAACTTTCTCAAAACGTTTTCGCTTATTTTCAAGGGACTTAAACAATGTATAGGCCGATTCAAAATCCATCATGTTAAGATGTCAATCTCAGATTTTTCCACTCATTGAAACGGTCTGTTAATGTCTTTTATTCAATTTGTCTATTCATCAATGCAAACATTGAGAAAAATGGCCCCAAAGTAGAATGACAGGTGAAAGAAAACTGCGATAGTGATGCTTTTTGTTGGAAACAATTCCCCAAGCCTCCATTCCTAAGGGACTCTCCAATGAACCGTGCTTAATTTGTTTTCAAGACGTCAAAACGTATTGGACATACCTACCAAAGAATATATTTTAATCCCCGATTTTTTTCGGCTTTCAGTTACACTGCTAGATCTCGCACACAACGGTGAATCGAATAGTTAAACTGTTTCGACAAACGATGCCCAACTAGGAGATTGCAATACGCGGCTAGACTGAGTCTAAAACCAGAGTTTCTTCTAATAGACTTTCGCCCTAAACCCCCTTCTTGCCTTTGGCCTTTTCTGCAAACGGTGTTTTGTGGACAAATATTTCAAAAGAACCCCGTCGTTTTGTGTTTGAAACAATGAAAATCGAATATTCGGTACTCTCAATTCCCAGTGGTGAAAATATATTTTTTTTCAAAAAACAAAGCAACGGTTCTGTTGGTATAATTTTCTAGTGCGGTGTTAAGACAGCCTCGTTTAAGTGACTGTTTCAGCAACTGATTCCAGAGCGGATCTACTTGCGTCCAGAAAAAATGGAGAGCTAAAAGGTAAACATATATCAATGATTTCAACAAAAAGACGGTTTCGGTAACACGGCAAACCAACCTGTTTTATGTTGAGAACATTCTCACTTGCACGACGGAGACTGGGCATGACTTCGAGTAAATTCACCCTTGACTAAAACAAAAATACAATTGGCAAATAGCAATGCGTAATTGATTTTAAATGCGCGGACCTTTAACAGTATTCACTTAATCTCATGAACAGATTCCTCGAGCTATAATGCTCTTCCGGTGAGGCTAAAAGTTGTGGCAAGACCTCGATTGAGTTCGTTTTAAATTAAAAATTCGGTGGAGTCAATATATCTCTGCAGTTCACGTAATAACCCGCGGGATCGATATTCTCAGTTTTCCATTCGCTAATCATCACCTATCCAAAAGCGACCAACGCGTAAGGTTTTGTCAAATAGAATATAATGACTATTTGTCGGGGGGATCGTGCTCTTATGAATTTCTCCTGAATTACTGTGAATCGTCGACTTGTTAAACACTACATAGAAGTACATTCGACTTTTGTGGCGTTCCGGGAGAAATCGGTACATCAGAGTTATCAGACACCGAATGTCGAATGTCGATGGCAGATGAACGTCTCCGAGATCGGTCTATCGACAGGAAGGGACCCTCACAGACTGAGACAGTGAGCATATTTGGGTTGGTGAGGGTTTGGAAAGAGGTCGGAAGCGAGCTCTGTTCACCAGATGCTGCGTTGGCGGAGCTTGGGCGATCGCATGAAGGTGGTTTGTTCTCGTCCTCTAGGTTGAACCTGGGTCGGGCGCTTCCCGCTGGAGTCTGATGAGCAGTTGCGCCCAGCTGAAAAAGGAAGCCCCATTCGAAATAAATTGTCCTCATCGCTTAAATTAGGGATGCCTGTGAAGGCGCCCCCAGTGCTATTCCAGGAGGCCTGACATGGACGTCGAAAACAGGATAAGGCAAAGATTCTCTTCGTTTGATCGACAGAGTTTCCACTCGATGCGAAATGCAAGGAAGACGTAGTGAGCTGTCTGCAGTCGCTAAACAAAACTGAACACCTCATTTTTTCTCAATAAAATGACGATAAAAATGCCAATCAAATTTGTTTTAGTTTTCAGAATTACAGACTCCGTGGAATGTTAGCGCCAGCCATAACACGATAATCTTAAATAATTCATCATTTTGCGTTTCACTCGAAAACAAAAAAGCCCTTTTCAGTGCGGTGTACAGCTCTTGCTTCTATCGCATATTTCTTCTTTTCGTAAATACGACAGGGTTTGAAAGCCACTTCGGTACATTACGTATCAGTGTGTCGGTTAGGCACGCCTCATTATGCTTTACTCTGCCTTTCTGGGAATGTAACCATCTGTTTTTCAATGTTTTTATGAACCTATCCTGGTAAGAATCCCATGCAAACATAGAGGGTTAAGTCTACCCATTTCCGGAACTTGATGGAAACGGGAAGAAAAAACAACTGATGGAATGCCAATTTATTTAAAGTTTCTTCACTCCAAAACATTGGTTTTGTGTATTTTACATGCCCATATCGAGCATACTGACTCTTAGAAGCCTATGAGCGCCAGTTAATGATACGACCTAAGCAGAAAGGAACTAGCCTTAAATAAATATCAGATTCAACTCACCGGGAGAATTATATTCCCGCTTCCACGACGTTGAATACAGCGTGATTGTTGTAGAAAGGTTTGATCTGTTGGGTAAATGTAACAGATGTAGAAGAAGACGCGTTTGAAGTCGTTTATGTTGTTCTTGTATTAGAAGTTGTTGCTGTTATTCGTGTGGTTGTAGTAGTAGAAGTAGTTTTAGCAGGAGTATGAAATGAAACCGCTTACCATCGTCGGCAATATCGTCTGCCAATTTCACGGTGCTTCTGAAACGATGCAAACACACAATTAGATGATAATAAAATTATTTGATGCAGGTCAAAAGTTCGCTTCGTATGCATCTTTTACAAAAGACGCATGTTTTATTACTTTTATGACAAATGGAAGTGAAGTAATTATTGTGGAAATGTTTCCGACATTAATGGGATATGAAGTAGACAGAAGCACCATTTGATATAAAAGAACCCCATAGAAATAGTATGACTGCAAGTAATTTTATTTATTCAGTCCCAGAGGGACCTAAAAACGTTGAAAAAAATGACCGTTTCAACTTTATTTTTTCCCCTACGCCTGCAGATCCAACATCCGTTTAGTATTCTACATAATTTAACATTGGTGGCTTCCGTTTGTGTGCATTTTATGCTATTGGCTGACGTTTGATCAAACATTTATGAGTTGGCTGATATATTATAGACAGGTGAAATTCTAAACCTAAAATTATTCAAAGTAACCTCAGGCCTCGCTATTAAGCCCGTTAGATTGCGCGGAATCCATAAGTCAGTGTGGAAAATAAATTTCATCATAAAGCTCTCATCGCACAATTATGCCGGAAACCGACCATAATGAGGCTGCCGCAGTCTTCAACTATCTAGCCTGGCAATGGTCAAGCGGCTGACGAGGCTCGAAATAAGCTCCTACTTCATCGAGGAAGTGGAAATATATGAAATGAACTTTCTATTTGAGGCTGTGAAATATACCAGGCAACAGTACCTCTATCTGCCTGACAGACATTCACTTACCCGTGATGCATTAGTAAAGGAATTGTCTGCTCGTTGTAGGGAACTCGACGGTTTTCTGTTGAGGCGGGGGCATCAGTATCATTAACAGATTCGTTTTTGGGTTTCCGGGTCTCATTATTTTCGTCGCTGAGGGCGTTTAAGTAGTCGTAGAGCGTCGACATCATGTATTTAAACTGGGAGACAACAACACACAAAATTCCCCGTTAAAAGGCCATTCAATACAACGAACGAACAACTACACAGGTGGTTGCGAAAAAAAACGTTTTCGAGAAGAACATTTAATAAATCTTTCTTTTTTTAAACAACAGCCCCCTCCGGGCGAGCTTTCGTCCGAATTTAAAATTTGACAATCGGTATAGCCCTCCGGAGACTTGCCTCACTATACGTCCATTGTTTATTGATGGTGTGTGGAAGGAGACGAACCATTATTTGCATGGCGATCATGGAGGGTGATAGAAGTGATCTTCGTTCGCGAAGGATGGCCTTGAGAAGAACTATGTAAAGGCGGGTTTCAAAAATATAGTTTCAATCATATCGATTAATAAAATCACCAAACAAATGTGCTCTCCCAATCGATCACATTACGGGTGGCCTTGCAGATGTTGTTCAAAGGAGGATTGAGCAATTATATGTGGCTGGACGAATGTTTCATTAATAAGGGGCTGTAGATGACGCGTGTTTCCCGGGGTTCAAATCGCTTACACCGGTAGTAGTAGGCGATATATTCGTGCAACAAATAGCAGCTCGTAAATGACTATAAGGGCGACATCACGACAGGAGAAAAATCGTTACGCCAGTCCCAGTAACAGCTACGTTACCAACCATGACAAAGACGATTGTGGACAAAAGATCGTGCCGAATACCACGCACGTTCGGTGTTCGTCGAAAGAGTTCTTAACCGATCATTTCAAATATCGTAAAGACTAAACCACCACTGTCTAGAGTAAATTATGGACAGGGTCAACTTACAGCAAAGAGCAATTACCGGCTCCCCTTCAGAGAGATAAAAGTCGTATTCGTTGAGGTACCTCGGAATGCCCTGGTTATCGCCTTCGCTACAACTCGTCGTTATAGGTTCGTCTTCCTTGTCGGGGACACCAGCGGGACGGGCGGATTTATCAGTGTTCGTCGCATCCACGGCCTTCAGAGTGAACGGGATAAGGATCTCTTCCACTTTGTCAAGCGGAAGGTAAGGCAGGATGTGTGCTATGCACAGAACGGCAACTGACTGTATCTGAATGAGAGAATTTGCTACTTTTCATCGCAATATTTTTGTCATAGAACACCCTTAAATCAGACTTTGCAGATTATGCGCCTACCTGTGGCCTTGAGGAACTCTTCTCAAAGGCGTTGATTGCTTTTTGAAGGCACTTTTCGTAAATATCCACGGGAATCGGGTACTCAACCAAGTGGCGAAGCGCTTCCATTGCCGCGACCTGAAATAACGACTGTAAGTTGTGGAGAATAGCTGCCTTTGGCGCCATAAAAAGGCAGCCATGCTTTACGTCATTGGAGTCGTGTTTTCTTGCCACCAAATAGAGAAAACCCCGCCAAAGCTAGAATAGATTTACAGTGCCGAATCAGACGTAGCTCACTGTGGACTAGAGGGTTAAATTGATTCACGAATTACCAGAGCTTCGACGTTGCGAGAATCCAGACACATGTGAAGGAGAGGGACGATTGTATCCTTTATCTCCGCGGCCGAGAGAAATCTGGTGAACCATTTCGAAAACCGGAGCAAAGCTGCCTTTACCTGAAACCGAACACAATACGGTGAGACAATTAGCCAATGGTCTTTCGAGTTGAAGGTGAATTAAAACTGCGTACATGGTTCCAAGGACACAGAAAGGAGCAGTTAATCTGATCGTACAATTTACCGTGCAATATCCAGCAATCCCATAGCTTCCATCCCATGCTCCCATGATGATAATTGAGACCATTTTTTAGCAACAGCATCTCCTGTACAGCCCTCTAGCGCCGAAGTGGCTAATTTTTTGGTTTCACTTCACCCTCGGGCCACCTATATTTTATCGTACCAAATACCTTCGTCAATTCCCGTTAATTCATGTCGCCCGAACTCCCGTCTGTCAACATTCACGCCCACGCATTCGATCATTGGCCGACGCTCAGGTAAACTTACTATTTTCCGGTTGTTGGCAATTAAGGGTCATAACACTGTCTGTGTTGCTCCCATAAACGTATGTGGAGGTGTATCCCGTGAGACTGCGCTACACCAAATGTCTTCAATCAGTGTTTTCCTAACCCCCCCAAGAATTTCAACCAGACACAAATAATGTTGAGTCCTTAAAACTGTAAAATTGTCAAGGGTTTTGGAGCATCAATTTTAAGATATTCCCCCACCCCCTCATCTTCATCGGTAACTCACTACTCCTTCTCCTGATGGTAAGCCTATTCCTCTCATAATATAAAATGTAGACGAGCAATAGAAAACGTCTCCCGCCCATTCTGGCAACAGCACAGAGATTACGCTCTTCTAACATCGAGTGGGAGCCATTAATTCACTTCATAAACGCATGCTCTCTCTGTAATGTTCAATGAGATAATAAATAGTAACAATAAAGGGTAGGGGCATCTGCGTTAAGATAAACCGTCGGTGTTTTTATTCGCAGATCTCTGGCTAATCCCAGGCCTGAGTACAGAATCAGCTGTTTCTAATCGAGGAATCTCATTAATACCCTGGCCAAATGTTGGGTGGGGAAAAGTGCTTGTGGACCTAGTGAATTTCGTGAGAATAGCGACCTTCGCAAAGAGAAGGTTTCGCAGACCGCTGAAGTCGTTTCAGTCGAGAGAAGCAAAAGCTTAAATCTCTGTTTAATTGTGTTAATTTCAGGGTTAATTAATGCGTTTTACGATTTTATGCAAACATATTCGAGGTAAAGGTGTCGTTAATTATGCTCGAATGACTGAGTGCATAATAGTTTGCTTAAATGTGTTCTAAGCATCCATAGGAAAGAAACATAGATGGGTGTCATTAATTATAAAGTTTGGTGTCGAGGAAGTACAAAGGAGACTCTGAATGCAATCCTAATTAAAATTTACTTTTAAAGGTGGATTTGCAAGTGGACTAACCTGATGGCTTTTGGAATTACGAAACAGCCGCTGAATGACCGTACGGATGATATTTCGAGCCTGGACGCTGAAGACCCTGTTCCCGAGAAGGCGAGAGACAAGGAAGGCGAGGTGATGAGCGTCGTGAGGGCTGAACGTCCAGGGAGTCTGCGCCGGAGTAAATGCCGGCACTCCGGGGAGATTTCGGTGACACGACGACGTCGTCGTCGTCGAATCGTCCAGTTCCTCCAACAGACCCGACAACAGGTTGAGAAACCACAGAACTCGGTCTGGCTACAAGAAAATAGGGTCAGAGAGAGTTGAGTGGTTACTAGACTGATTCATTGGGGGGCTGTTTCGGTTTTGAAACGATCCGGTGGACCCACCGTTCCACGGGATGCCTCACACACGGAAAATGTTGCCTGCAACTTCATCCTTTTCCCAGCTCATGGACCAGTCTTGTCGTTTTCCCGTTATAAAAACCAGTGACTCTTTTACCCAAAGCCTCTCTTTTCATGTTTATTCGTTATCATGCATCAATACATCGTAGCATAAACAAACTCCCTCCATCCAATATATTTTCGTCGCATTATGGCTGCATTACACGTGCGCCTGTGTTATACGTTTGCCGTTAGAACACACTAACATTTCGTAGGTCAGAACCATTACCTTGAAGAGCGTCACAGTTTATTTTCCAGGATCGTAGGAGTTCCTGAATCGAATACTCCCTTCGGCACTATTTAGGTAACCTCTATGATTAACGCGTAGATTTATACTCATGCAAGCCTTAGGAGTTCCGTGGTGCGGCGAGTTTGATGATGTCCAATCCAATTGTAGTAGTATGTTGGACGTGTGGACATCCGGTAATTGTCTACGTTCGAACGCATCGCAGTTTAAAAGTGGATGATTTGGAGATGCCCTTGACCCTGATGACGACTGCGGAAAAGTCATTTGAATATCCGGATCATTCCTCATCTCCGTTTTGTGGGTTCTTAGAAGGTTGACACTTTGCGTGTCTATTGGGTAAATTTGACTATTTTGACCATTCAACGTCTCTTACTTAAGGTTTTTTCAAATTTCACACATTAACCGCACTGCTTCATTTTATACTTTAACTAGGTCAGATAAAACAGGAAGTCCGTGTTAATTTCGTGTTTAATTGAATCACCTTGTTAACAATCGGTAGAATGAGAAGATGTGGCAACCCTAGATTACAAATCATTACACCCTCTGGCAAAACCTAGGTTGAAATAACTCAAACAGAAAACGCGTGAACTGTTTCCGTTGTAAAAATCGTAGGGTGAAATTGAGCACGTTTGAATTGCATAGAATGTTTAGGAATATGGTAAAGTTATGTAGTGAAAATAAGTAATCGATGATCATTTAAAAAGAGTAGGTCCGAAACCATAGAGAAATAAACCAATTCATTTTAAAACAGAACGCACGTCATCATTTCGGCACAGAACAGCGTTGCAGTGAGCAACCAGATACCGTTTGTCTTCTACGGTACATTGCGAGAAGTTATACAAAATTTCAAGGAAATGATTCTCTTCCTCATTATCCTCCTCCTCCTCATTGTCGTAATTGGTTCCTGGGTGGTTATTTAGTGCCTAGGAAGAAAAGAAGGTTGCGATCTTATGACGGTGTTCGGTTGAATCTTCAGCAACTGAACTTTAGGAAATTATTACGCTGTCATGGCCGTTGAGACAACGACCCGTCGACATCATTTGAGTCGTCATTTTAATGAAGATAGATGCACTTCACGGCGTGACTTCAAGGAATGGCTTTTTATGCTATCATGGTTGAACGTGGTTGGCTGATCCAGCCAACCAATTAGCACGGGCGTCTGAGCTCCATTCACGCGACGTTCGAATCAGGTACACGTACGATTTCCTTCATGTCGTCCCACACAATTAATAAGAGGAGAACAGATAAAGATAAAAACGATAACTGGCTTTTTTATTTCCTGCTTCACCTCTTCCGGGAAAAATGAACAATTTTAATGTGCCGTCGTTCTTGCGGGTGTTGAACGATGTCGCCTACCCATTGGTGGGAGCGATTTGCATTCGGATAAGCTTGAATAAAGGGCGTTAGGGCTCATAGAATTTCCAAGCATAGACCTTGTTAAATAGGGTTGAATGAAGGCAGGAAGGCCACTATAAATCGAGATTATTTGAAAAAAAACAAATGTATGGTAAAACAATTTGAAAATTTGCGGCCATGGAAAATCATATGGGAATTATGCAGACGTTGAAAAGGGTCTTTATACTGCAGTCTCCTGGAAAAACGAAGAGGTGAGAGCATTTGCTGAAGATGTCATCAACATGATCACTCCGAGGCAACCGGCTGAAATATTTTAATTTCAAGCTTGAGGCCAACAGATTTCGATTTATTTTAGAAGCTCATTTCCGGTTTATATTTATCTAATATCACTGTTTGGTTGGCATTTGGTCTCCGTCATTGAACCCTAATTATTCCGAAATGCCACCCATTCTCGAATGTGCGCGGAGGAAATTTGTTATGGATCATTTATCATTCACAAATAAGACACCCTTTATTATATATAATATATGATTTGCCATTGAAAAGGGTGTTTCATTTGAAGTTGAACACGAAGCCAGATTAAACGATGGTCAGGCTGTCCTAGCCTACAGCGGGTTGTAGCTTGGACGTGGAGGTTCCTGTTCCATAGCACAGATCCCAGCCGACTTTTAAAACCCACTTGACGGTGTAAAGACTAGATTCGCCTTCTCGCTCTATGAGCGTTGACAAATCATTTTCTAGCAGGAGACAGTCTCAACAAACTTAAGAAAAAGCAAAAAACCTGCGCATCGTGTAGACCTTTTGTGCAAGCTTAGAAATAAAATTTCGACCGGCCACACATCTTTTGATCTTCGACAAAGCAGTGGTTACTTCACTTGAACCTCCACTTCGGCTGTGCAATATTTCCACGTATCGTCACAGAAGCAGACTAATTTTCAATTAAGAGAAAACAATTGCAATTATTATAAGGACGAACGGTATGTATGCCGACGCCAACAGCCATCCCATCCTATAGACTGGAGCTTGATCAAAAACAATTACTGTTTCATGTTAGCAAACTGAATTTCAATATTTACAGGTCTGTTTTTTTCTCGATTTCGCAAGAATTTCAAATAGCATTTCTTTTAGCAGACCTCTAAGCCAACAAATATAATTTATTAACTTTTAAACAACCTCCTTATGCGTAGTGATGGTTTAAAATAACGTTTTCAATAAATACAACTGAAACAGATCTGCCAATATCATCACTAAAATTTGGAAATCTACCCTCAGAATCCTCTCTTTTCAGTAAACATTTCCGTTACAAAGCAAGACACCTACCCTGTTCAGACAAATTGTACCGTTGCATTAAAACAATGGGAGTGTAACAAATTTACAGTTCCTTAAGCCGTTTCTTTCACGTTGCATTGCTGACAACGAAAATTACAGCTTCATAGTTGATAACGGGCACATTCACTATAGCACAGCCTTCCATTATTTTAAATACCTGCGTTAATTTATTTCGACGGTTACTGGTGTTAAACGGCAGCTTATGTGAAAGCGGGGTTCGGAAAAACGATATCTATCAGGTCCACAGTTGGGGATAGCAACGAAATAGAGTCGTCCAATCAATTAAGATAAGACGTCTTGATTGTAAAATGTCTAGACATTTCCTGCCAGTTAGGGATAGGGGAGCGGGTTGTTAATTTGCTGAATTTTGATTTTAGTCTGGAAAGGCTGTTGGTTTTAAAGGTTAAATAATTCGTCAACTCTGCTTCTCTGATTAAAACAATTCTACATGTTATTCGGGTATCATATACTAGGTCAAAAATGGTTTTCCTGGCCCCATGGGGGGGGCCTAATATTATTTGTCAGCATCTCAAGCTGGTAAAAGCATGTCAGCGCTCCTGCATTGCACAGCGAAATTCCCGAATGTGAATTTGATAATCCTGGATCAGAAGGCTTGCGCAGGATCTCTAAATTAGCGATGGATAAAGATGTCGATTTCGAAGCCGTTGGAGGTCAGGAGGCTGGAACAGATTCGCAGGTTGTTCTGTTTCCAGAGAGAGCAGTCGGTAGTCACAAGCGCTCAACGTCCACCGTAAGGATCTGTCTATCTGTTAAGGGAAATAAAACCCAAGATAATGAAACCACTTCTTGTATTCAAAATTCAAAAGTCTTTTTTTTTTTAAATAATGGTAATCGCTTTGCTAAGGTCGCGAGTTCGAATGTTTCAGCATAAAAAATATATAATTAATACCCTTTTGGGTGAAACTAAAAATGTCGAAAAATATTGAACGGCTTAATTGGGCTGTACAGTCGTTCCTGGGGGGTTTGAACGGTATAGCCTACGCATTGGTCGAAGAGATTTACACTGGCGTCAGTCAAGGCAACGTTGTCTCCCAAAGCGCTCTTCATCTTTGGGGTGGACTGGGTATTCCACCAAGGGTTTTCAATTTGCCCACAGGTTTTCTGTCGGCGACATAGAATTTGAAGATGTTGGAGTGGTGGTTCTGGGAGACACGCCTGCTGGAGCTTAACACACCGAAATTCAAAGCCTCTTCGCTAAGCTATACCTGTGCTGTTTGTCCTAGCGTAAGGATTAATGGGTTTAAATATCCTGCCGAATTGTCTTTTTAAGAATTGTAAGGTCGGTGAGCAGTGTTTCTCAAACTGTGTCGCGAGATTTTTGAAAAATATTCAAAAATGCTGGGTTTTTTAAACTCTATTAAAGTAGTGAACTCCATCAAGTGATGCAATGGATTCCGACTTCAAATCGCTGCTTTACCACACCGAGGTTCGCTTGTTGTCAAAAGGAAAAGTTTTGAAGCGTCTCGTTTATCTCAAAGTAGAAGTAATTGCATTCTTGGAAGTCGAGGAAACAAATTTTGGATTCGATCTTCGTGACGAGATTTGGTGGCTCAAAGTTCAGTTTCTCTCTGATCTGTTCGACAAACTGAATTCTCTCAACTTGAGTCTCCAAGGACCATCAGAAAACATTATCTCATCGACATGCAAACTGAAATCGTTTGATGAAAAACTGACGCTATGGAAAAGCAAAGTTTCGAAGGGTATTTTTGAATGCTTTCCTTCCGTAAACGAATCTCAGTTAAAGAACACAGTCGCTGATGACATCATGTCCACACTGACAAGTCATCAATTAGCAATTCACTATTATGTTCTATCACTTTCTATCGACGAATATGACTGGGTGATCAACCCGTTTAGAAGCAACCAGACATCAAATCTTTCGTGTCAAGAGGAAGAAGAGCTGGTCGAGTTGAGAAATGACAAATTCCATCGACTGGGATTCGCCGAAAAACGTTTAGACGAATTTTGGCTCTCCTTGAAGCAGTTGTTTCCAGCTCTCAGTTTGAAAGCAGTCAAAATCATTTTGCCGTTCGCGTCTTCATGGTTTTGTGAATTCGGATTTTCAGCGTTGACTGAAATCAAATCAAAAAAGAGAGCGCGACACCTTCGACTTGACGACGAAATGCGTGTTTGTTTGTCAACATTAGAGCCACGTTTCAACCTTATTTTCTATCGAAGCAAGCCCACCCATCGCATTAAAAATATAAACGTTGAAAATAAAGTTTAACCAAAATATTTCTTTTATTACTTAAGGTGTGTCGCGAAACTTTTCAGATATCCCAAGTGTTTCGCAAGTGAAAAAGTTTGAGAAACACTGTCGTTGAGCATAAAACAAGACAGTATAAAACGTACTAGATACCAACATTGTCTTTTAGTTCCTGCTCCGGTGAAACGAAAAATCGGGACAAATAAGGAATGGCCGAACTTCGATTTGGAAGAAGAGAATTACGCTTGGATAAACTTGAAAAGAGGAAATGGGAGGGGTCAGTTAATATACGTAGGTCAATATTGATACAAACCTTTAACCACCCAGCAATGTCCTTAACAATCCTTCTCATGTTAACGGAAACCTTTCAACGATAATTCGTTTTTTATATGGGCGGGGAAATTAACAGTTTGGGTATTCCATTAAGCGACAGATTCCAAACTGATTATTAAATAATGAGTTGACAGGAATACCATTATGAGCCCCTATTTTCCTAATTCACTTGAGACATTAATGCGTCGGGCATTTTTTTATTTGACTGTAGTGTTGAAAACGGAAAGTTTAATTTATTTTTTCTATTTGTTTCAAACATCTCCTGGCCATATAATCGCGCAATCCTCAAACCTTACCTTAATGTCTGAGCGAAGATTTTAAGGGAGATTTCTTGGACACGAGCTCGTGTTTAAGATTAAGAAGACAGAAGAGATCAAAACCAAAATTTCAATCGATGTGTAACAGCTTCAAAGCTTTCAGGAGAAGCCTCACTGACGATTGCATCGACCTCATTCGTCGCCATCTGCTTAATGAACAGGCATAAATTGTAATTACAGAGTAAGGATCTATGGGCATTTGGTGATAGCGGTGCCATTTTTAATACGCAATGCATTTCCATCACAACAGCTACGACAAAGCACATAGCAACGCTTATTTACAAGACTTCCGCCGATTCACACGACTGACCAGATTCAAATTCCGTGTTTTCGCATCCTTAACTCACACAGCCCCTAGTGACCGAGGCTTAAACATATTAAGTGGTGGGGGCATCTTCCGAAGCTGTACTTCGAAGCGTACGGGATTCCATCTGATGTTGTTGACGCCTCAGTCATCAATTCAAGCCGTCCGCAGTCTCCCCACTTCCTCTCTCCTGCAGCGTCATGAATTTAAACCTCTTTGTCCACAACATTCATTATGTCATTCTCTTACGTAATTGCACCTTCCTTCATAAGTAAGGTCATTTGTTGGAGACAACCTCTAATGGAATGCATTTTATTCTAGATCGCTTTCCCTCTGGGACATTCCATCCCTACCGGGGAACCGTTTTGGTTTCACAAGAAAACCTTTTAAATTCACTAATTCCCGTAACGTGCAGACAACCACGCCAGTTTAAAAGGTCACAACGTCGCATGTCCCACCCGCCTTGTCTGTCGTCTCCAGATCTAATCGATTGGGTGACTCATTACCAAATTACACCTTTTAACAAAAGAGGAGGTTTGTCGGGTCAAGTCTCTAGGATACCTCTCTTTTCTCGTACTGTCTTCCGGGTGGTGAGTCATCGACACAAGTGACATCGTCCCATACTGATTGACGGCTCAGAATTGCGTGTACTGCTCGTCAACCTTCCTGCATAAGAAAGGTAATTTGGCTGAGTTGCATGTCGTGTCATGACATTCGTTTGGGGGAAACCTCTTATGCAATGCAGATTATCAGTTCCTCGACGCATTTTTTTCTTGATTGCTTGTCTTCTATTTGCCTGTAACAAGATGCGATAAGACTTACCGTAGCGAACTGAGAGTATTTTCAGACGCGTGTTAAACGTCTTATCTATCGTCCCCACGGTTCAATATATATAGAGGTTATGGAGGCTCCGATTACCGGTGTTTTATTCGCTTGATTCCCCAAAGACAGGTCCGATTGTAAAATCTCAAATAAACCCCACCCACACCGGTTAACGAATGACGCTTCAAACAAACAACAATCATGAAGAAAAGTTCAGAAATTAATTACTTTGTTATCGTTAACTAACTTCTACACTTAACATAGAGGTTGTTTTCATTTTATTTCTTTAAAATACGATGAGCATATTCTCACCCCTACTGCATTCTAATAGGTAGAAGAATCTAGTTGCACGTGATTAACCCCAATGGTCATTTCACTGGGATTTCGCATATGCACTGCTTGGCTTCTCCGTACAAAAGTGCAACTCTAATTATACCCAAGGGATTTAACGAGCTTCCAGAATGCCGAAAAACAGCTTCAATTAAATGGGTATTTTAAAGAGGCAGCATCTAATCCACTAGGAAACCGGTCTCTATCTGTGGAAGTTCGAAGTCTGCTTTATAAGGGGGCAATGAAATGGCTTACGACGTGGTTTTACGACCGTGGCAATTGATTGCGTATTAACGTTTTACTCGAGAGAGGTTGTGGACAAACCGGACGAATTGGGCTTCAGATATAACTGTCTCCGTGGCTTATTGAAACTTATGTTCCCTGTTAGCTCGTTTGTCCAATCAGCTAGATGAGAACCGAATATAACTTTTGTCAATGCCTGTATAATTCCCGTTATTGTATATTGTTCACCATTAATTTTTTCCCGGCCTTAAATGCTCTGACCTTTTAACACTTCGAAATCTCGTTTTCTAGTGGCCTGCCCATGCAATCCCTCCAATCGCACACTTCGGTTGCCAAACCTGGCCATAGCACGTCGGCGGTCCAATTAGATTGGAAGTGTCGTCGACGAATCCCTAATGCTGGCTCCAGTGGTTCGGAAACGTTCCAAGTCCATCTGGTCTCCAATCGCCACGCATATGTGTCCACGTTTCTCAACGTTAATTTAGTAAGCGGTTCATTTCCACAACATATAAGAAGGGCCAAGAGAAACTTGTTGCCCTTTGGTGGATCAGTTTGTTTTTGAGTGACGCGGGGTCGACTTTCGGGTTGTGTTTGTCGATGACCTTAAATGTCCCCTTTTGTTTTAACACACACGAACCGATTTCCGCCCACAAACGCGCGATCGCCGACATAACGTTGTGCCTTTGTATTATTAAATCAAGAGAACAGTCTTGATTATACATAGGTTTGCGTTCTCATTCGTAGTCCATTGGAGACGCGTGTGTCATAAATAGGCTTAGTGGTTTTAAGTATCGTTGGCCCCGAACCACAACAATTTAACCAAAAGTCACCGGTCTTAGGCAGGTGTATCCACCAGCAAGAGCTATTCAAACGAAAACACCCTATCGAATCAAAACAAAGAATTAATTTTTCCATGCAGCTAGGTTAAGAGTTTAACAAATGTTTTCTATGTAATAAACGCGTTCCTTGTAGCAGAATTTATATGCAGTAATCAGTACTTGTATCATTAAAATTCCCTGAATATTTCCAGCCTTCATTTGATGGGATTAAAATTTGGAAGTTGACAGATTGACAAATTAAACTAAAGATTGTAAACCGATGATTAAATGAGGTGTTTTTAAAATAAATTCACGCAATTAAAACATTTTTCCGAAATAATACTTTTCCATAAACTGTTAATGCACTGTGACCTTAATTACTTTGAAAATTGTTTACGTGACAGTTGTGGCAACGATTTTCAGCGATCTCCTTTTCTGCGAAAAAAAGGCATTGCACAATTTCATGCAAATCTAAAATAAACACATTTTACACACATTTGGTCCAGTTTAATCATTTGCCTCCTGTTGCTTTAATTCGAATATGATTGGTGAAAGACCTACTTGCCCGATCGCGAGCAAGAATTGCCCGGCACATGTCTACTGATCCACAAAGATCAGAGTCACGTTCGACATCTCCTATTTATTAAGCATTTATTCCTTAAATATCCTTTTAAGGCGTTAATTTAAATGCCTAACGGTATGGCATAATAAAGCGAATACCATTATTATTATTTTCTGAAACACTAAACCTGGGTAAGTTGAATTCGCGTCTCAAAAACAATTCTTCTGGTCAAATTATTGTAGAAAACCACTTTCACGGCCATTAATGCACAATGGAGTCCGATTTTAACGCGAAGTTTATGTCAGGGTGTCAATGGTTAATGCGGATAATGAAGAGCAACTTTGGGTTGGCTAAAGTGTTCTATTCTTAGTGATAATAACACGCTTTAAGAAAATATTGACATTAAGGGTTTCGAAATGTTGGGACAACGATTTGATGAATGAACACAATTTATAGAAACGGTAGCAGAACGATTCGTGTTTAAAGAGATGCATAAAACAATTGGCATGAAAGAACGTTTTGAATCAACAATGGGAACTTGTTTGTTCGCGTGTGTTAATGTAATTTGTGTTTGATCCTTTACAAATGGAACGCATGAGTAAATTTTTTTCAATGTGGAAGAACAGACAGATTAAATCCCAATTTTGTGAATAATTTACATCTCCACTTGATCAACAGTGTGAAACGATGAATTAACTATCTGTGCCCTCCATTCAAACGGGAATTGCGTGTCGACTCATAAACAAAAACATGTTTTTATTGCTTGTTATGAATCCGAGTGCTTCGAAATTGGAGAAAGGTTGCGGGTTTAAGTAGTCGGTGATTCCGGGCTTTTTAATACGCATGTATTACGTTTGTTGATGGTTTTCTTCTCTTACCAAATGTCTGTCAATTGCGTTCCGTCCTTCGGATAAGCGTAATAAAACTTCGTTTACGAGAAACACGTTTCTCCATATTTTTGTTTGCTGTGAAAAAGTCTTACCCAATTTTAGTTTGTAGTCCAGGTTATGCAAGTAGCAGCGTAGCCTCTAGGCAAGTCAAATGGATTGGAGCCAACAGTTTCCATTCCCAAAAAAACGTTCTTCCGGACTTTGTGGATTTTTGCCTAACTATGCGCCCTTGAGGCGTTAGTATTCAACCATGGCGATGTTTCTTGGTTTCCGATGCTGCAGATGTTGTTACGGCTGTGAGTCAGTTGAAGACGCCGTTTATTATAATTCAATATAAAAACGAAACGGGACGGTTCCTGGAAAGTATAATGGAAAATTGGATTACGTTTTAGGGTAAGCGTTAAGGTCCGTCCTTCAATAAAGTAACAACTAGAAAGGGTTTTGGGTGAACGTTAAGTATAATACAAGGTTTGAACCAATCAAGCTGATCAGAAAATAAGAGGGTTTACTAGGGGGTTTCGGTGAGGTACCCACAGAGACACAATCAGTTAAAGGCTGGCGTTCATATTTGATTAAACGTGAAACTAAAAACTATATAAATTAAAAATGATTCAAAGAGAAGAAAAATTGGTAAAAATCTAGAATATTTATTGCAGGGGTCGTTTTCTGCTTACTCCTAGGCCTTTCTACACGTATAGGACAACAAAACACCCAAAGCATCGGGTTTGTTGAAAGAAACCAACAAAACGCTCCTCGACTTCCTAAAAAATTTTGTTTGCAACAACCGCATTCATGATTGGGACCGATTTCTCTCAATTAAACATTGTCACTGGACACTAGATGGAGATTCCACCCGACATGTTTATTATTACCACCAACCTCCGGGAAAGAACGACACCCGATGCCATTTCCAAACAGCAGGACAACCTGCGCCTTACCCATAACGAGGCTCGAACACATTTACAACGAGATTACGACCGAAATTATCGACTAACGGTTTGTCAGATAGGTTACATGTTTCGCAGATAGCAACCCGAGCCACCTCCAGCATTCCCTGAATAGTTATATTCACCTAAGTTCAAAGTCATCAACTAAGTCGAACCATTTTTTTCCCCACGCATGACAGTGTACCATAACTCCCTTAAGACGTTTAACAGGCGTCCGAAAATACTCTCAGTTCGCTACGGTAAGTCTTATCGTATCTTGTTATAGGCAAATAGAAGACCTTGCTTATGCAGGAAGGTTTACGAGCAGTACACGCAATTCCGAGCCGTCAATCAGTATGGGACGATGTGACTTGTGTCGCTAATTGTTAAAACGCGTAACCGACGACTCACCACCCGGAAGACGGTACGAGAAACGAGAGCCACTTGACCCGACAAACCTCCTCTTTTGTTAAAAGGTGTAAATTGGTAATGAGTCACCCAATCGATTAGATCTGGAGACGACAGGCGGGTGGGACATGCGCCGTGGTGACCTTTTAAACTGGCGTGGTTGTCTACACGTTACGGGAATTAGTGAATTTAAAAGGTTTTCTTGTGAAACCAAAACGGTTCCCCGGTAGGAATGGAATGTCCCAGAGGGAAAGCGATCTAGAATAAAATGCATTCCATTAGAGGTTGTCTCCAACAAATGACCTTACTTATGCGGGAAGGTGCAATTACGCAAGAGAATGACATAATGAATGTTGTGGACAAAGAGGTTTAAATTCATGACGCTGCAGGAGAGAGGAAGTGGGGAGACTGCGGACGGTTTGGAGAGCAAAAGACTCACTCGTAATTGACCTTGGGGGTCGTCTACAACATCAGATGGAATCCCGTGCCTTTGAAGAACAGCTTCGGAATATGCCCCCACCACTTAATATGTTTAGCCTCGGTCACCAGGGGTTGTGTGAGTTAAGGATGCGGAGAACACGGGATTTGAATCTGGTCAGTAGTGTGAATCGGCGGAAGTCTTGGAAATAAGCGTTGCTATGTGCTTTGTCGTGGCTGTTGTTGTGGACATGCATTGAGTATTATAAATGGCACCGCTATCACCAAATGCCCATAGATCATTACCCTGTGATTACAATTTATGCCTGTTCATTAAGCAGATGGCGACGAATAAGGTCGATGAGATTGTCAGTGAGGCTTCTCCTTAAAGCTTTGAAGCTGTTAGGCGTCGATTCAAATTTAGATTTTGATCTCTTTTGTCGAGAAATCCCAAACGTTGAATTAATTTTACTAGTGCGGCAATTCATTTGCCCTAACAAAGGCTCGGAGACAAATATCCTAGAATGAATATAGACACCCAAAATCTTTTCGTTCCTTCTGTTGGACAACTGTAATCGCCCGTTTAACGCTTTATTGAGTTCAACAACATCCGATCTGCGATGCAAGCATAGGAAGGAATTAATAAGAATAACGCTGTATGAAGGTCACGAGGACCATACATTTTTGCATAACCAAATTTATTTACGAATGCCGCCACTGACGTTTTCGGGGGAAATTAAAAATATAGACGATTAAGGAATGGTCTTATGGACATTATGCATTGATCGACGATGTTTACCTGTCGAAAAAGTCCAATAAAATGGGATTGGATCGGTAACCGAATATACGAGCAATGTTGAAGAAATTCCGTTGAATTAAGGTCTCCTTGATGAAGGGCATAGGAGATGCTGTAAGCCCTTCACCAAAGACGTCAACTGCAGTGATTCGGCCACGTTCTGCGCCACCAAGAAACAGACCTCACAAACCGCCGTCTCTCTCTCGACCTTTTTCGAAGTGAAATCGTACACCACCACGTATCTTCTATGGCTTTATGACAAACCCAATCGTCAGATCACGAATCCCGTCACTGCAAACGCGTATACTTTCTTCGCCTTTCTTAGTTAAATATTTGTTTAAGTCGTTCATTTATATGCGTGACGGTTTGGCATAATAAAGCGAATACCATTATCATTATTATTATTTGTTGAAACACTTAACCTAGGGAAGTTGAATTCGCTTCTAAATAAGAATTCTTCTTGTCAAATTATTGTCGAAAACCACTTTCATGGCTATTAATGCACAATGGAGTCCGATTTTAAGGCATCGTTTATGTCAGGGTGTCAATTGTTTAAGCGGATAATGAAGACTTGCTTTGGATGGCTAAAGTGTTCTATTCTTAGTAAGATTAACACGCTTTAAGTCAAAAAATGTAGGGACTACTGTTTTTGTAAACTAGATAATGAATGCACGCAATTTATGGAAACGGTAGCAGAACGATTCGTGTTTAAAGAGATGCATAAAACCATTGGCATGAAAGAACGTTTTGAATCAACAATGGGAACTTGTTTGTTCGCGTGTGTTGATGTAATTTGTGTTTGATCCTTTAGATAGGGAACGACTGAGTAAATGTTTTTTCAATGTGGAAGAACAGACAGATTAAATCCCAATTTTGTGAATGATTAACATCTCCACTTGATCAACAGTGTGAAACGATGAATTAACCATCTCTGCGCTCCATTCAAACGGGAATTGCGTGCCGACCCATAAACAAAATCGGTCGATAAACAAAAACATGTTTTTATTGCTTGTTATGAATCCGAGTGCTTCGAAATTGGAGAAGGGAAGCAGGTTTAAGTAGTCGGTGCTTCACGTTTGTTGATGGTTTTCTTCTCTTACCAAATGTCTGTCAATTGCGTTCCGTCCTTCGGATAAGCGTAATAAAACTTCGTTTACGAGAAACACGTTTCTCCATATTTTGGTTTGCTGTGAAAAAGTCTTACCCAATTTAAGTTTATAGTCCAGGTTATGCAAGTAGCAGCGTAGCCTCTAGGCAAGTCAAATGGATTGGAGCCAACAGTTTCCATTCCCAAAAAAAACTTTCTTCCGGACTTTGTGGATTTTTGCCTAACTATGCGCCCTTGAGGCGTTAGTATTCAACCATGGCGATGTTTCTTGGTTTCCGATGCTGCAGATGTTGTTACGGCTGTGAGTCAGTTGAAGACGCCGTTTATTATAATTCAATATAAAAACGAAACGGAACGGTTCCTGGAAAGTATAATGGAAAAGTGGATTACGTTTTAGGGTAAGCGTTAAGTTCCGTCCTTCAATAAAGTAACAACTGGGAAGGGTTTTGGGTGAAAGTTTAGTATAATACAAGGTTTGAACCAATCAAGCTGATCAGAAAATAAGAGGGTTTAATAGGGGGGTTCGATGAGGTACCCACAGAGACACAATCAGTTAAAGGCTGGCATGTTTATTATTACCACCAACCTTTGAGAAAGAACGACACCCGATTACATTTCCAAACAGCAGGACAACCTGCGCCTTACCCAGAATGAGGCTCGAACACACTTACAAATTATCGACTAACGGTTTGTCAGATAGGTTTCATGTTTCGCAGATAGTAACCCGAGCCACCTCCGGCATTCCCTCAATATTTATATGCACCTTGGTCTAAATAGCAGTATCGTGTGGACGGACTCCTGTAACACCACATTAAGTCATCAACTAAGTGGAACCATTTCTTTCCCCACGCATAACAGTGTACCATAACTCTCTTAAACCATTTCGATGTAGACTTTCATCAACTCATGCAAACAGCTTCTTTTGCATAATACGAGGACTACAGTCAAGATTGATTTCATACGCTGACTCCATTGAGGGCGCACCATACAATCATGCAAATTGTGCATCTGTAGTTAAACCAGCTATTCGTTTAGAAAACAAAGTGTCTTTGTTTCAATAAATAATCATAGAGTAATAATTGAAAGGATCAAATCCAGTTTTAAAATAATAGATATTAAACAGCCCCATGATATTGTTCAGTGTATGTATTGTAACTAACCACGATGGTGTACACTTCTAGGAGAAACTCAGGGCGAATCAGAATGAACGAGCTCCGTTCTCCACGCCCTATTCATGAATAAAACATTGTTTAGCATTTCCCGCACCCAGTATGCATACGTATCTTCCAGATAGGGTTTTCATTTAAAAAATGTTTGTCATTCTTCATCTGTTTTTTTCTGTGACTGTTGATCATGTTGCCGAGCATGCGCGGTGTTAGTACTCGTAATCGAGAGCATTTGTCCTCCAGCCCCAGAACCATTGTTGTGAAGTCATCTACTGTCACGTAGAATATTATTGAACATTTAAGTGTCTGTCGCATTTAATAAAATGGTCAAACGCTATTGAGCGGGGATATCTTGGTTAAACTGACTAGTGTAGTTTATATACATCACCTTGTTGCGCGCTTGTTAAATAAGTGTGCATATTTTTACCATGTTATCTGGTATTCACAGACGTATTCTCAATAAATCGCCTTTAAATGTGTATTGGAGGACACTTTCTTATAATAACAACGTCTTTTCTGGTGATCTAAATAACGTGCGTTGTTATTTCCTGTGTTAAACTGAAACGTTTTTTATTTAACTCATTTGCACTTGTAGGTGACTCTTCTGGGGTCAGTAGCATCAACAGGTGTAACCGTTGACAAATTACAAAGTGGCGGAAATGTTGCCGTGTTCAATTTGCTTACTCGTGCTCGATACCGCTCTGCCAATAGATTTATGATGAAATTAGTTTACCATAGGTATGTCTGGATCTGTATGCACATTCCATCTGTCTTAGGATTCACGTCTTCGACGAACCACTGGTCGACCGCATAAGAAATGTAGCTCAGGGCGATCGAGTCTGTGTTACTGGATGTCTTACCTCCTTCAAAAAGTCAACGAATGACTGGATGCAGTGTATAACCGCCCAGAATGTCATTCTTCACACTGACGCCGGAAAATCGATCGAAGCCACAGGAGAAGGGGATGAGAATGATTTGTAAGCATCGAAAATAAGGATAATTTCCGCCTCTTCACACATTGATGTGACACCAAGATTCATTGAGCATTTAATTTTTATACAACAAAACTCGTTTTCATGTCTCCTTATTTTGACATTGTGTTTACTTGAGGCATGTTTAGTGGGTTAATAAAATCACTGTTTGCTGCATTATAAACTTAATATAGACATCACTGGTAGCACTTAGCCTAATATGCACGTATTTTGCGTTTCTCTGAATTCTTGCTTCCACTGGCGCCAATCGCGGCGTCTCCACTTCCCTCAAGAGGGACGATATCGGTGTGGGGAACACAAGAATAAGTGAAAATCTGACTTTATAGTACACCAAACAATGAAACAACTGTGTGTGTGTGTGGAAGTTAATTCTTATAAACAAGTAAACGGTGTTTACACCGATGAAAAGAACACATTTTTGAGCGCGGGCGGTGCCGTCCAGACGCGTCCTACGCGCCGACCGTTGACGCACAAGACCTCGGGAGTCGGAACTCGAAGCGCCTTAAAATCGATCTTGCTGCAAGCGCTAGGGGAGGCACAGCATTCGTCGTCTCCAGGCGAATCACCCCCTTCGGCGCGAACGCAATCGTCGAGAGTGAGCATGAGACGAATCAGATCGGCGGGCACAACAATATGTTCGATAAAGGGGTCCGGAATGGCGATGACATCTTTGGGCGCGGGGCCAGAATCCTGTCAGGCGCCAGAGAGGAAACATAGTGATGCGAATTTTATCTTCTAGCAATGGATACGTTAACACTTTTCCGTAAAAGTTGACGCTTATACTAGGTCGTTCGCATGTTACACTTAGTCATATAAATACATCCTACTGACATAGTAAAAGTAGGCGTTGTTAATTCGTACCCGGCCTATTTGAAAGATCCGAAGAACAATGGAGGTCCCCTTGGCGTCGACTAGTAGGACATTGAGCGCCAAGTCGGTATCGCAAGCCAATGCCGTCACAACACGTCCACAGCAAACCCGCCCGATGTTCGCGCCAATCTGAAGCAAGGGGGGAAATTAATTCTTTCTTATCGGAGTAAATAATTAAAGGTCCTCCGCCAATGAGGTTCGATAGATTCTCCAATAAAACCGGAACAACAACACTGTCCATCGAAATGTCTACCCCGAGCACCACTATTACACGATATCGTTGTCCTAGGAGATATCCTTAATAAGACATGTCTTCTCGGACCCCTCTGAACGCAACTCCAAACCAATATACCAGTCGAAGATGTCTCGGCCTTCAAATGGGTGGGCTTTATGGGAAGGAGGCGGTCAAACTACGCGTCTACAGCTTCCTGTGGAACATTTCGCGGCTATCGCGCCGCTATCCTTCCCATACTCACCTGCGGCTGTGGAAACTGGCTAACGCGGGTCGACAATACCAGGAGATAACACTTATTCAATCACTGGTGTCCGCAAAGAATCGCCATCTTTGTCTTGCGAGGCTACCGTGAAAGGGGCGACGGTGCAGTCCGGTGGAAAACTGAAACCGTGGATCAGCGGATGTTGAGGGCTTAGAGCTAGAGTCGCTGGAGACTGAACACGATCACCAAGATCTGTTCGGGCTTTGAGGCTGCCGGCTCGAGCTAGCGACAGAAGAAGAAGACCCCTATGACGGTACCATAACGCGATTGAGCCTGCTGTCAGTCAACGACGTGCGCCACTTGAACCAGAACAGGACCCCGACAGACTGCAACATGTTATCCGAGCCGGCGAAAAACGGCATAGAGAAGGCGGCAAACAGCAATTTGACCTTGAGATCCTCGAAGAAGGCGAATTGGAGGGCCGGGATGGTCGAATGTTTACCAGAGCCGCCGCCACCACCGTAGGGTCCCAGGAACTTGAGACGCCAAGACGACGACAACGACGACGACGCCTCAGTCCAGTTGAGACAGGGCGCCAGGGAGGTGACGAGACCGGCGATGCGTCGACGGGCGAGTTTGCTCTGCCCACCGGGGTCAGCTCGGGTCGCAGGGGTGACCTCGGCGTTCATTTTTAGCAGGGCTGAGAGACAGCGCATGGCGCAGGTGCGCGGTGCAGACCAGGCAGGGTCCAGGAGGCTTCCGCGGAACCAGGAGATCAGGGCATCCGCGAAACTGTCCTAAACAAAACGATTGGACCTCACACACAAACACATCAAGCCGTGCCCGGGTTCTTTCTACCCTTCCGACAGGCGGTGGCAGTAATGCTTAGCACTCAGCACAAAACGAGCTCTTCGAGGAACTGGGTAACGTGTCTAAAATGTGCCCGGGTTACGCCCATCCTGAACAACCACAACGCACACTCGAATGGACGACTGGGTTGCCATACCTGAAAGTGGAGAGCGGCGGCTCGGTTGCTATGGACGTGTGGTTCACAGGCGACGCTGGGGTCTTTCAGGGCCTGACCGAATGCTGCCAGCGACCGGGTGATGAAGCCGGCCGTTTTGACCGATTGACTGCCCGACAGAAATGCGGTGAGGAGGGCGTTTCCGAGGCACTCCCAGGCGCGCCCCGACGCAGGTGCCGCCTTGACAGCTGCGTGGGCCAGTCGCAAGGACACCGAAAGCGCCTCCATCTTCTCGAACCCCCCACCGTCGCAGCCCAGAACCTCGGAGAGGGTCCGCTTTAGCGACGTCGAAGACGAGGAGGAGAAGGAGGGTGAGGATGACAGATCGCTGCAGATTCGCTTGATCGACTCGGGCGGAAGCTGTCGCAACAGCATCGACAGGCGCCAAAGAGACTCCGAGTGGGTTTTCTGGAGGGAAGGGAGAGGTCAATCAGTCAAAATTGGCGCGCAGCTTGATAGATGGAATTGCCCTAGCAAATACGCCACCCTCAAATGCCACCAGCCGGTAACGCATGTGGGTACTAATCTGGACCAACGTAGCTTAAATTCGGTGAGTCGGTTTGGCGGGATCCTCTCCTGAAATAGCAACTGCCAGACAACTGGGAAACATGGGATCTACCCCAGAAAACTCTCGTGTTTCCTTAAAGTCCCGAAAAGGAACGCCATCTGCCGTAGCTGCGCCAATGTCTCTTGTTTGTCTCCCGTGAGAGGATGAACGCCGATGGCCTTGCAGAAGGGCTGACACAGGGGCATCTTATGTCGTCGTCGGTTCGCCGTAGACACCAGCGATTATTACTTCCAATCTCCGTCGACGCGTTGTTATCAGGTTTTGCAACCTGCGTCAAACAACAATGCATCCGACGGCCTTGCAAAATAGTTGGTCACGCCAGTCCGCTTGATAATAATCAAAATTGTAGCGGCTTTATTGAGCCGCTCCAATGCTTGACGTAATTAAATGAAACGAATAATCTTGCGCCGGTAGCCGAACACAGGTCACCAACAGAGTGAAGAAAACATCAACTCGCCAATCTGGTGCCGACTTACATCGTGCGTCAGAGCTACCAAAAGGGGGTGGATGGCACCCTCGGGAGAATCTGCCATCCACACGTGCTCGGCCAATTGACACCACGCATCGGACAAGTTGGGATCCAACGCTACCGCCTCAAGGAGTGCCTTTTTCGCCTCCTCTGAATGCCGGGCTCTGCTGCAACTCTCCACTGGGATGATATTGAGCGCTTTCCCCTTAAGATAGCTTATACGGGCCTTTTGAACGCCGGAGAGCTTTGTGGTGTCCAACCGCTCGACTGTCAGAAGGGTGTCGGCGAGTTTGCAAAGAATTCGCTCATGCTTTTGGTCGGAGGCCTGCACAACCGCACGAATTAAATTGGTCAAATATTGTCGAAGGTCGGTGCGCTGTGCAAACACATCGATGGGATCCCCGGTGAGACTATCCATGGTCAAGGGGTGTTCGGTATTGACGTTGAAAAGATACTGATCACGAAATCGGAGAAGATCGGTCACTGACCGCTCCAGTTCTTCCATCTAAAAATGCACCATCAGCTGATGTATTATTATAAAATGCGATCCAATTATCAAAAAAACAAATCAGTTCTGCTAAGCGTCTTTAATGTGTTCCGACATATGCATATTCCATGCCTCGACAGCAGAGTTGCGTTTTTTCTGTAAATCGGTAAAACTTTGTTCGAATAGTTGGATAATGAGGCCGCCTCGATCGCATGAGGCGCAACCTTCCGTCTCGATCGAAAAGAGTGGGTGAACAAGGCCCGCCATATCGAGGGATTGTGCGCCGCAGGCAATTGTCTTTTCGAGAAAATACTCCAGTTTAACGCATCGAGCTGAACAATTGGCCCATTCATTCCGAACTGCGGTCAGATCTTCCTGTGTGTTGGCATTTGGATTGTGAAATTGTTGCAAAAGCGTGTGGTGTCGTATTTCCAGCTGGGCCAATGTGTAGACTTGGTGTTCATAGTCAACAATAAGTTGTCCAAGAACGGAAATGGTGGTGTCAAGTTGAAGCTGCATTGCAGCAAGAATTGGGGGGACACGGGTAGCCTGGGCAGTTTCGTTGGCAGACCTAGATGGCGAACATGATTCCTCACAAAGAACGCGTGCCAAAGGAAAAAGGGAGAACGCAACAGAGAGCTTTGCAACTGGTACTGCAAAACGTCGCAGCAACGATAACACTTGGAACATCCTCGCCATTGTCTATACAAAAGGGAAAAGCAAACTTAAATTCTGGCAATTGGTTAACAATAAATTGGTTTGGACTGTGTCTAAAAACAATAATTTACACGGCTGCATTTACTGATTATTCTGTATGTACAATTAATATGGTTCACTTTTCAATATTAAATATGTGGTAAATAAATAAAATTTCATTAATACGTTTGGCCCTCAAATACTACACGACCCAATAATACAGTGTTTCATTAGGCTATTGGTTACAGTTGCCTATGTAATATCCCATGGGATATATGAAAACTGGTGTTAGGAACTATCAATCCATATTCGATCAGAGATTTTCCTAAAATGTCAGTCAAAACGACGAACAAGACGAATTAACTGGGCAAGTTATCTTTACTTATGAAGGAAGATTGGTAAAAAATACACGAATCGTGAAAGAGAATAGAATACCGAAAGCGATAGTCGAAACACAATAGGCAATTCCAAAAATGTCTTTGTATTAAAATTCCGAAAAAGCTTAAATTTTTATTTATTGATTGACTTTCTTCAGCGTAATAATAAACATGGACAGCTAGAGTCACTAAGAAAAATATTTTATGGAGGTGCTACAAGAGAACAGAAACTGCAACGAACGTGTCCCTATTTTATGAGTGGTCGATCTTATTTACACTGCAGCGATACATGAGGCATAAACAGTTCGCGACGATAAATTCCATCGAAGAATGCAATCGGTGAATGGCATTTTTTTCGCGCTTTTTCTGTCATGTTAGGATCAGCCCGATAGCTGTTTAACAAATTAACGAACCACAATATATACAAGTAGAGAACGTCAAGGCATCCCTTTTCATATTAAATAAACTGATGTTTTTCTTTTAGTCGATCAAATCTACTCGTATCCGTAGTTCGCTTAGGTAACCTGTAAAACCATTGGGAGGTTCGGCTTCATATTGCCGTGGGTCATATCAGGGTGCCTATTCCTATTCATGTTCGAAAAAAATTCCGGGCGGCCGATCACTGTCACCAGTGTATAACACGGGAACTTTATGAACAGCTTTCCAGAGTATAGTTAGGACTGGCTACGAGCCAAAAAGGATCCCCACTTTTTGTATTGTGGTGTCTGGTTTAATTTCAGTTTGAGCAAATGCACAAATATAAATAGCCCCATTAACCCATTCCATAATTAGAGTGTGTTCACTTATTACCCCGGTCTTCTGGCTGGTGGGGATTTGCTCCAGTCGAGTTATTCTAAATCTGTGGTTCGATTACAGGTCATAACAAATGTAATGTTGACTTATCAAATATCGCAATTTCGACCCAGCTGCTCTTAAGCGTTCCTAAACAAAATAAAGGCCAAGTCGCTATTAGTGGGGCGCCAGAGTCACCAGACGCGATTCGTAATCTTCGAGAAAGTTCGACCACCTCTGATACAACGTTTATCACGACTGTAAAAGCGACGTCTGGTTTGATGACAGCTTCATTTTCAGCTACAGTTATATTGTTGGCCTCGCTGTTTGCCATTTGACGACTGATTTAAACAAATCATGTCCGCTTTTAACCCTACCCTTTGTGTCGAATAAAAATCCACGGAGTTAGGAAGAAGTTAGTGTCTTTGTATCCGATTACTCATTCTGCAAATTGCTGTAGCTCAGTTGGCTCGTCTTCGCGTCGCATCTTTTATTCATGGTCTGTTCGATTGATGTCTATTTAATGACTCCAATATGAATGCAATTCTAGCAGACTACATTTTCGAAGCACACTAAACGAAACCTAATTCAAAGCACAGTTCTGTGCATTTCTGATCACGACCACGCGTTGCAGTAACTCACGTAATCGAACAATCGCCGGTCGCAGGTGACGCATATAAACCAACCCGTATCTCCTCTACCGATAACCGCATTTCTATTAAACCCGGTGTCATTTTGCGTGTTAAGCCTTCGTCTGTTTATTTCGATCCAACGTGAGAAAGTTTGCTGTTTGCTTGCACCATAATCTAGAAAATCCTATCAAGTAGCTAACCCAAGAACATTCGAGCAAACCGTGAATCATAATAATATATAAATAAATTCATTTAGCTAATCAAGGTCTGTGATTACATAAACAACATATCTCCCAAAAGCGATACCCTCGTGCTTTTTTGCCTACCGAAGCATCCCTTCGTAGGCAACGCTCTGGTTGACTCTGGCCAAACGTTCTGCCATTTTTCATGAAAGGAAGTTTATTTGGAGCAGTTGTATTGATTGAAGGCTTATCAGTTAATTAAAAGAACGAATTATCTAGTTAACTGTTGTTGTGGCAGATCTTAGAGTAATATAAAGTTAAGAAGGCAAAGTGCTTGTTGGCGATAGTGGTCCAGGTAGAGCTCTGAATATTGCTTGGACCGAAACAATATTATTTATTCTGGAAAAATATATATATTCTGGTTTTTGGAGCCACGATCTTCTCAAAAATTAAAGGCCACTCGTTCATATACATTTTACGGAACCATCTAAACCAGTGTTTATCAAACGTTTCTAACCTGCGACATACTTGGGATATCTGAAAAGTTTCGCGACACACCTTAAGTTAAAAAAATGTTGGTTAAAATTTATTTTCAACGTGTATATTTATAATGCGATGGGTGGGCTTGCTTTCGAGAGCAAATAAGGTTCAAACAGGGCTCTAATGTTGACAAACAAACACGTATTTCGTCGTCAAGTCGGAGGAGTCGCGCTCTCTTTTTTTATTTGATTTAAGTCAAAGCTGAAAATCCGAATTCACAAAACCATGAATTCGCGAACGGCAAAATGATTTTGACTGCTTTCAAACTGAGAGCTGGAAACAACGGCTTCAAGGAGAGCCAAAATTCGTCCAAACATTTTTCGGCGAATCCCAGTCGATGGAATTTGTCATTTCTCAACTCGATCAGCTCTTCTTCCTCTTTACACGAAAGATTTGATGTCTCGTTGCTTCTAAACGGGTTGATCACCCAGTCATATTCGTCGATATTGAGTGATTGAAAATAATGGTGAATTGCTAATTGAAGACTTGTCAGTGTGGACATGATGTCATCAGCGACTTTGCTCTTCAACTGAGATTCGTTAACGGAAGGGAAGCATTCAAAAATACCCTTCGAAACTTTGCTTTTCCATAGCGTCAGTTTTTCATCAAACGATTTCAGTTTGCATGTCGATGAGATAATGTTTTCTGGTGGTCCTTGGAGACTCAAGTTGAGAGAATTCCGTTTGTCGAACAGATCAGAGAGAAACTGAACTTTGAGCCACCAAATCTCGTCACGAAGATCGAATGCAAAATTTGTTTCCTCGACTTATAGTAATGAAATAACTTCTACTTTGAGATAAACGAGACGCTTCAAAACCTTTCCTTTTGAAAACCAGCGAACCTCGGTGTGGTAAAGCGGCTATTTGAAGTCGGAATCCATTGCATCACAGAGTTGAGCGACAATTCTTGAATCTCGCGACACCCCTGCGAATCTCTCGTGACACACAGATTGAGAAACACTGATCGAAACGGTTATTGTCGCAGCCTAAGAAAAAATTGTTGGGTATCCTGATCGTTTCATAGCGGCATGGCATTCGTTTTTTCGTAATTAAGTCGGTGCAGAGTTTCTATTTCTACATTCGTATGCCCAATAATGCATAATAAACAATTACCTACAAAAACGTTCAATATAAACTAAGGTATTTTTATTTACTTAATATATTTATGTGTTTTAACACGTCGTTTATTTTATCAGGGTCGAGACCGCTAATATATCCATACATTTAATTTTCGCTGCACTTGTGTACGTAACAAGATCGTGTATTTCATGCTTTAACTTCCCCAGTATTTTATTTTAGAAATTGATATGTGATAGACTTTTATGATTTTTTATAATGCACTGGTGAACCGGGCTGTGGTTGTTTAGGGAGCCAGTATGGTTCTGCTTGCCTTATATCTACATATAGCTAAGTGAGACGACGTTATTATTCTTATTATTTTTTTTTGAAAGGATGGTAATAGATGAGTCCGAGTATTTTTATCCGTGGATAGAAAGTTTATTCTCACGCATAGTTTGGTATATATATTGTTTTGTCGTGGCTCCGATTCCCGGTGATTTCTGCACCTTAGTCGCTCGTACCTGTCTGAGCGTTGAACCACAAACAAACCAATGCACATCACGTTAGCGGAATGAAGCGAAAATTGTTAACAACGGCCATATAAACAAAGTAGAGACGTTAATTTTGCAGTTATCTTTTAATACATCTACACACAATCCCTCGGAAATCGCCCACTTCATCAGTTTCATGGGTGTGAAGAATATCTCTTCATTGTGCGATTCGCTACATGAGCTGGTAATGCTAATCCAGAAGCAGTTTTAATTTAATCTGACTCTGCTTAACACTGCTATTTCCTGTGCACGTTATATCCGCTAAACTCCATGATTAAATACGCAATTTCGTAAATATTGTTAGATTCCCCAATGGATTATCCTGTGACAAAGGAGCCAAGCGGTACAATGTTTTTTTTACCCTTGATACCAAATAGCTATTTTCAATAGTCTTACCAACTCCCTTTTACTTCAGCGCCAGGTATGTGATCAACAATTGGTTGGATTGAATTTGACCGTGGTTTAATGCGAGTTTAAATATTATTTATCTTCAACATGAAATCTTATCAACAGCAGTGTATAATCTTGCGTTACCGTGTTTTAGATTACAGTGGTCCAGCAGCGGCTCCTCGTAAGTTTCATCACTTTTTTTAAATTTTTTTATCATTTAAATATAATTATTGATATGCATATTTCCCTAAAAACAATATGTAGGAGTTGCCTTGAACGGCCAAATCCCTGGTACGTTGCTACATTTAGGTTACATTTCGGTTCAATATCTGTAGACCTTTTGGTACCATTCAGACATTTCAATTATAAAACCTTTCGCATTTAGGCGTTTGGATGGGAAAACCGGCTAGTGGTTCCGTGAACGTTGCAGGCCTGGAGTACCTGTCCATTCTCGACAGTCTCATCGTGAAAAAAGTTATGAATTTGCTAGAAGGTATGCTTGCAAAAGGTAGCGATTGCTTGCGTTTTATTTACCCATACCAAGGTACAGTAAGACGTACCTTTGACCCGTGTCGAAGGAACGGGGGAAAATAAGCCAGTGTATTCTCAGCCGCGGTAAGAGCGTCTTATCTGTTCTGCCTCACGGTTTGATATATAAAACGATGGTCGATGGTCAAATTCCAGGTGTTGTCTTCACTTGATTCGCCCGGGACCGGTACGATTGAAGAATCTCAAACAAACCAACACACAGTCCGGTTAACGAATGACACGCAACTTTCGTTATCCACACATTTCAAACAAACAGCCACCATACGTAAAATTGAAGACATTAATTTCGTAGTTTTCTTTCACTACAACTTAATTCTGCTGGGCTGATGAGTTTTCCGGAACCGGATACAAGGAATACTGAGTTTAAACGCCATTGGTCTTCCATTTCAGTTGTGGTCGGATGGGAGGTTGCCAATAAGTACATCGTCTACAACGCTTTCGGACAACAGGTGTACTATGCGCGGGAAAGTAAGTTCGAAAATGGGTAATTTAAACAACGGTAATGAGCGGTAATGCAAATTATCGAATTTCTTCGACATCAATGCATTAATTCAGACTCATTTTTCACAAGTAATACAGAATTACTTTCATCCTTTCGAAATTAATGAATTAAAACGTCCATGCGACAATTTTCAATGATTCGTTGTAGAATCCTCCTGTTGGCAACGAAATTTTTGTAATGGTGCTCGTGGTTTCAAAATGCTGATAACCGACTTTACTGGACAGGAGGTGATGCAACTGAAACGACGATTTCGCTGTCTCTCATGCTGGGGTACCTGTTGTCCGTAAGTTCTTTTGAAAGTCTGAGTCACGCTCTCCAATAGTCAATCGAGGAGATAGCAGCGACCCTGTCACGTAGAAACTTCGTGTCCCCTTTTACCTCCGAATTTATGACGCGAACCATTACCACTTCCGGCTACAACAGTGCACTCTGTTGACGGACTGCAAGTCCACGAGTTTCCTGGAGTAAAATATAGTTCAAAGGTCAGGTTTCCAGCGAAATTCGGTACCTCCGAGCGGTCCATGTCGGCTTTGACAGTGCTCATCCACGTTTTCAGTTGCACACCGGACCAGCGGCGTCAACCCGTGCATGTTGACTGGGAAAAGCAGGATTCGCCGCAGACACCAGTGATCGAAACCGCCCAATCTCATGGTGCCTTCGTTGCACAGTGTACAGGTTTCGTCGCTGGAAACCGCTTAGCAACACTAGTTCGCTTAAGGGATTCCCGGTACTCGTTTCAAATCTCGCAGCTTCACCAAAGAAACCAAGCTACGTCCAGCCTTATTAGTGGCCGCACGAGTGTACAATTATTAGCCTGTAGTACCAAATAGCTGCCAAAATATGAAAATATTGAATCCTCCAATAAGGAGGCAGTGAGTTCATCTTGCTAACGTGTGCGTAATACTTGAGCTCTTTGCTTTCGTAGCGATGTTTTTTTTAGTTTGCGCTAAGTGGGGGTTCCAAGGAAACATGATGATGGCAATTGAAGGCGTGCTAGTGTGCCAGCGTGATTAGGTAGTAGAATAAGTAGTATATACTACTACTAGTATGAGTATAGGCGTGATTGTGTTTGGGATATCGTCTTCCATGGTTTCCTCGCCATAAAATGCCGGGAATTCGGGACATCAACTATTGGTTAAAATCATCACAGAGGGCCGCTGTAATTGAGGCTGGCATCCTCGCTCTGTTGGTTGGAGACATCCTGGGTTCGACTCCCAGGTCAGGAACTAACCTTCCCAGTTATCTTGAGAGCGGTACCCGGGGAGCCAGTTTATCCTTTAGAACAAACTATATCAAACTTTTTTCACCTGCGGCACACTTGGGATATCTGAAAGGTTTCGCGACACACCTTAAGTAATAAAAGAAATATTTTGGTTAAACTTTATTTTCAACGTTTATATTTTTAATGCGATGGGTGGGCTTGCTTCGATAGAAAATAAGGTTGAAACGTGGCTCTAATGTTGACAAACAAACACGCATTTCGTCGTCAAGTCGAAGGAGTCGCGCTCTCTTTTTCGATTTGATTTCAGTCAAAGCTGAAAATCCAAATTCACAACACCATGAAGACGCGAACGGCAAAATGATTTTGACTGCTTTCAAACTGAGAGCTGGAAACAACTGCTTCAAGGAGAGCCAAAATTCGTCCAAACGTTTTTCGGCGAATCCCAGTCGATGGAATTTGTCATTTCTCAACTCGACCAGCTCTTCTTCCTCTTCACGCGAAAGATTTGATGTCTCGTTGCTTCCAAACGGGTTGATCACCAAGTCACCAAATCTCGTCACGAAGATTGAATCCCAAATTTGTTTCCTCGACTTCCAAGAATGCAATTACTTCTACTTTGAGATAAACGAGACGCTTCAAAACTTTTCCTTTTGACAACCAGCGAACCTCGGTGTGGTAAAGCAGCGATTTGAAGTCGGAATCCATTGCATCACAGAGTTGAGCGAAAATTCTTGAATCTCGCGACACACCTGCGAATCTCTCGCGACACACAGATTGAGAAACACTGCTTTAGAAGGATTTAACCGCGCAAAATGAGGATACATGGTGCTTCCTTACGAAATACAGAGACTCAGGCACTGGTTCTGGAGATGTCACCTGTAGACCTTAATTCCAAGAATCTGCGTGCAATCATCTCAAGGTTGCTAGATGCCACGCCAGCTAACACACCCACCCTAACTTTTGGAGATCTTGGTTGATACCAGAAAATACGTAGGTGAGAAACATGAGTTGCTAGTTGAGAGCGTGGGCGGGGTTGTTAATAAAATAGAGAGAACAATTGACGAATTGCGCACTAGGAAGTGGCATTCTATTCTACTGTATTCAAACCTTTTTTTTAAATTTAGATGTTGTGTAGCTCTGCGTGGGCTTGTTGTCTTCTTTTGTTGGGGACTCTTTCCATCAACACCACCTCCTCTCCTCTCGCTAGAGGAGATCAACCGGCCTTATGCCAATTGTCAAATGCCACGCAATTTCTGGTTGTGGCTAATACCAAACTGCCAACAGAGATGTCCTAATTATTTAACCCATCTGTCGCACTACTGGGCTCCATTTGCCAGACACGGTTTCACATCGTCGATGCCTCCGAAAATGTTCTCTTTCGAATTGGGTCCGATTCACGCTCTTCAATAGTTAATCGAAGAGATAGCAGCGGCCCTGGTATTCCGAATAAAGTCCCCATAGAATCATCCTGCTAAGTGGCAGAAGGTACAGGAACTAAGTTAGGTTGTTGACGGCTCTAGGTTACATTGATTGTCGAAGCGACTAACCCATTTTGTCGACAGCGTGATGTAATAGCTCCCACCCACCATCCACCTTAGCTGCTCTGATGCGTGTCTCAACGAAATCGAGGTGAAGTCGCCATCTGCCGGTCTACTGGGCTACATTCGCCAGGAACGCCAGGGCCTCCAGACACGATTTGTCATCATCGATGCCTCCGAAAATGTTCTCTTTCGAATTGAGTCTGGCTCCCTTTGCTGCAACACCTCGTGCGACTGCAAAAGCGATGTCGAGTTCGAGGTTCGCCGTATTCTAAATAGACTTTGGAGAATATTTAACATTGATGTTGCGCTTTGTTGTGGAGCTTGTCATTTACCACGGAAAATGTCATGTTTTTTGACACATCTTTATGCTTTGACCTTAATAAAGCAAATAAAATTGCAATTATGATTTCAAATACGCCACGAATCAAATATTATTTGATAGGATAATCTTAGAAGCATAGAAAAGCAATTGGCATTTACCCTACATCCTTGTTAAACGACTGGCCTCGAATTAAAACAAAATTAATTAATGCTGATGCTTCTTTGTGTTTTTATAGCTTCGCTCGGCAGATGGGACCAATCAGGTTGGCGCAGTGAAGAAGTTATGGGGAGGATTCGCAAAAGAAGCGTTATCGGATTCTAATAACTTCAGTGTCAATTTTGCCATGGATGCGCCCGTTGTCGGCAAGGCCCTTGTGTTTGCGGCGACATTTCTGATTGTGAGTTTTCTTTCATTTTTGTTGAAAATCAAAATTAATCTTCCAGCTTGACCCATAACCCGGAAAACGAAGAATGTCTGTCTTCAAGGACCGGTGATATGCATATTTGGAGCTAAGGATTACTCTATAGCAAAACCGATTCAAAAATAGGTTTCTCTTATTTTAGTCCGTTGAGACTAAGAGTGAATGTGTTACCGATTAAACAAAGGATGTCAAGGTCACCGAAATTGTTAGTTTACGAATGGATTTTACGGTTTTGTATCGAAAGTCGGATTAAGAACCGCCACGTGGTGCTAGCTGAATGTGTTAAAACAAAACAGGAAAATAAAAGACTGAGTAGTAATCATAACTGGGTTACGCGGAACGAATTTATTTGTATTTATTTCATTTGTAGGATTTCATGTTCTTCGAGTACTCTGGATAACTTCTTTTAAGGCAACGCCATGAACATAGAACGACAAACTCTCTTGTTTACACATTTCTAGTATTTTTGCCAATGAAAAGATATCTTATTCCACACGCACCACTTTCAACTACTCACTACACATTCTGCACCAAATGTTGAATCTTTATGCAGGGTATGGACTGCCTCCCTTATAATCGATAATGATGGGAGGAGGTTGTGTTTTCATAATTGTGTTCCTCGGTGATGGAAGGGTTTGTGTCTGTTTTTTTGGTTTTTGAATTGGACTGTATATGGTTTACTGTACAACAATACCTTAAGCGCTTCGTAAAATTAGATAAAAAGGGAGTTTTGCCTTCCTCATAACAGATTAATAAAGACGAGTGTGTGATGACGTTTTCCGTTCCTCTTTCTAGTAAGGACACCAAATTATTGAAAAATGGGTGAAGACGTGAATTGGTTCGAAAATGCAGCGCGAAAAAAACGATCGTTGCCATTAAATCGACAATTCGAAAGATTTAACCAGAAATTAAAATATTAAAGTTCACGTTTTTAAACGGAAACGGTATAATTCTTCAACATGAAAATTCTCCACTTTACATATAAGGAATGAACTCCGGGGAAAAATTGAGTTTTTAAAACATATTTGCCGTTTTTCACAATTTGCCATCCTCGTACTATCCGATCGTCACCTTTTCTGGTCACCAGAGCTTTATGATCGCTGGCAACCCAACTTAGATTAAACAGATTAATTATTGTTTAAATTGATGCAGCCCGTAGACAGTCTGTAGCTCTAAGCTGTCTATGGCCGGCGTAGAAGGTGGCCGAACCATGTTTGTGGGTACTTCGATTCGATTCCCAGGTCGGGCCCACTTGGGTCCGGAACGTTTTGTGTGTTTTGACTGTCCTGAGTGACTTGCTGCACGTTTAAGCCCAACTCTTACCGGATTGGTTCATTATCCGTACTCGCCTTCTATTGGACCATGTGTCCTAAACCATGCATATATAGCTCACGTATTGTTTGACACCTAAAAAATAATTAATCCGAAGTCCTCCTCCCAGGCTGGTTCTTTGTTTCCATAACTCCGCTTGCCAGATGGGACCAATCAGGTTGGCGCGCTGAATAAGTTGTTTGGATCATTAACGAAAGAAGCAGTTTCGGTTGTTAATAATTTCAGCACACGTTTTCCCATGGACACATACAGGTTCCCTTGTTCGCCGGGTTGGCGATTTGAAGATGAATTCTAGAAGCTTCAGCATCAATGTTCCCATTGGCTCTCGTTTTGGCGGCGAGGCTTCCGCTGGTCGACTTTGTTTCATTTATTTTGAAAAGCAAGGTGAAACTTTCAACTCGACGCATACTTTGGAAAACGAAGAGTATCTGTCGTCAAAGGAGAGCCATATCTATTTTTCGAGCTAGCCCGTAAACCTACGTCATTTCTCCCTGTCTCGTATTAAACCTATACAGTTTCTCTATTTTTCTTTCTGTATTCCGGTTTATAGAGGTGCGCTTCTCTCCAATCATACTAATTTGATTGGGATTATATTATGAATCATACGAAATGTGATGTACCCGAAAGTTGATTGAGTGTGTAGCTAATACTTAATCACCCTCGCAAGACCAAGCTCCTGCAATGCTTTCCTAAACATAACGAAGTGTAAGTGAACACCAGTAGGACTCATGAACAGGAATCAACGATTATTTATTCCATCGGCAGACAAATCCGTCTATCAGGCATTCTGGAGCAAACGTTTTCGGAACAGAAAATGAATGGCGGAATGGAAATATATCGAAATTGTTGTCGGAATTCAACGACTTATAAGTCGAACTGATCTCCATAGCGACATGCTAGAATAGAGTGTATTGTTGATCAGGGTGGTCAACAAAAAATGACTGAAAACTACATGGTAGGTGGGGAAAATCCATACTATATCAATCTTGTAGCCATAATAATTATGAATTATAAATAAAGAATAAAGAGTTTCTATGTAGACCAAACTATTGTGATTCAAATAACATATTTATACGTTTAACCACAAGAATTTTATTTACAGGGTCGAGTAAGTTTATCTAACCATTCATTTTATGTTAACGTTTGTAAGTTTATAACACAATCTTCCATTTTATATTTTAATTTACACAGTATTTAAGCAATTTGTAATGTGTCGAGCATCTACAGACAAGTCGCTTAGATTTATTAACCTGACAAGCGATATTCTGTTGAATTTGTGATTAAGACGGCTTTAGTAAGGCTGTGGTTATTTAGCTAAGCCAGAGTTGGATACGACATTATTTTATAACAATTAACTTTTTTTAAACGTTATAATAAATTAATAATAGCTTTTACAGATTTCGTTTTTGTCTCGAATTCTTTGTTTTAACGGATTGGATCGGTTTGAGACCGGGATGTTTGAGATCGTCGTGTGACATGCCGTTTCTTTATCACCCCTTTCCTTTTTATATCAGAGTTCTGGCGAAACTGGGATCACCCAATACAAAAAGTCCAGTCAAGAAAGGCCGTTTTATCGAGGACGTCAAATAACGAACGTCGACCCATTTTCTCTCCGTGTATCGATGCCAGAGAGGACGAACAAAGGCAATGGCGGCGCTAATCGGCGAATTGACCAAGGCCGTCGCAGCTCTGGTGGCTGAGGGTCAGAACTCTACGACGAACCAGGATGACTCGCCACACATAATGCCTCCCGCAAGTAACCAACCCTCTCTGTCTGTCCTCCATCTCCCACCTGGAAGGTCTTCCTATCTTCACAGTTTTGACAGCACCGCTCCTTTACTTACTTGGGAAAACATAAACATCGACATTCCCACAATCTTGACGGAGATTCGGCGAAGCGCAGATCAAGGAAACAATTGAGTGACGGTTCGACATGCCTTACCATACACTAACAATATGACGGCGTACGCCGTCATTCATTGCATCCTGCCCGGCTTTCGTTCTCATCTTCGCCGCGACCCTCCTACTGATTTTCAGGTGTTTTAGCGATATTAGAGGAGTCCCCAGAAGCCACCAAAGGTCCAACGGCCACCTTTACCGATAGACTCGGCCAAGTGTTGCACCCTTAAAGATCCCGACGAGACCCCGCTGTTGCGACGGAGAGATTACTGTATCGAGTCTGCCCACGGAGGCGGGACAGAAGACCGCGTTCTTTATCTTAGTATAATACTTAATAATCTTAAAAGTATACCAAAGCAAATTCTAATGTACCCTCAATCAATGTTTTAGCGGATTGTGGTTTCTTTGGTATTGCTTGTTGTCAACGAAAGGATTTCGCTCGCAGTCGTTTCCTTATTTTAAATTGTCCCGAGGCGTTGTCTGTTACGTGCGAGTGTTAGCCTCCACGAGGTGAAAAATTCAACTAATGCTCGCCATGCGTTAATATTAAAGCCTCTCCTACAGCCAATAATTGTCGGTCAAGAGTTTGGATCGGAAGTTCCATATGAATTGTATTTCTCAACGACGGGAGAGAGTTGCAGATCATTAAGCTGTGGTGGTGTGGAAATGGGCGAATCTGGGGTTATTGATGGTTTTCAATGGACCACAATCTCTGCCACGTAAAAAGCGAGCCTGTCTTAATAAATTATTTTGTCGGCACTGTCGCGGAATGGAGCGGAGCGTCGATATACGATCTTCCCGTCTCAAAATGTGGTTGCCGTCGAGTCCGGCGACGGTTTCTTCTCCATCTTTCTGTCGGCCACCAACGTGGCGAATACCACGCATCCGGGCTAAGAGAGACGCGATAGACGGCTAGTGAGATTCAGAATATGTTAATGTATGCATACAATATCGTGATAAAATAGTAAGAAAGTCTTTTTATCCACGAAACGGTTATTGGAGAACGTGAAGCCATATTTATGTCTCGTGGCAATAAAAGTGTTTTTTTTTCTTATTTTAAAAACGCAAATTTAGTTTATAATATGCCCCAATCAAATTAGGTAAACAAATATGATTTTGGCAAATTTTATCATCTTTTTCCTATCAAGGCCAGTAATTTGGTAAATAGCCATTGTGAATTGGTTATTTGATTCCCCTCTTGTGCCAAAATGGGACAACGAATAACCAAAGTTTTACCTGGATTGTACATTGGTGCAAATGAAAACGCTAGAAATGATGAAATTCTAATCGCCAATGGTATATCACATATACTTTCGGTACATAGTTCCGCCACACAAATAGAAGAAGTGAGTTTTATCATAACCTCTGGAAATCCTTTGTCATTAACTGGCGTCATATTTGTGTACTTATTTTAGACGTCGAACCACATGTACCACTCTGTCTTTCTGGGACCGTCCGATGGAAAATGCCTCCTCAAGGTAATTCCCGAAACAAATGAGTTTATCCATGATGCACGATCAACCAACGGCAACGTCCTTGTTCACAGGTAATCTATTCAAACACTTCGCGTTGTATTTTTTCTGTTTACTTGTTAGCATAGGTTTTTTTGAAGATCTAATGCGCTTATTCCTCATGTCTCCTGCTGTCTAATATTCTCGAATCTTTTTAGAAAAACCATTGAAACCGGCTTATCTTCTTGAGGCAGGAGATAGTTGCACGAAAAACCACAAATCGGATGTTTGGTTGCGCTCAATTTGTTAATATATGTACCCAATGTCGTAGTTGGTCGTTAGATTTGAGTGCCGAACCCATCCCGTATTTTCCTATTGTCTTTTTTAACAGTGAATCCGGTGTTTCCTCGAATGTCGCCGTTGTTGCTGCCTATTTGATGACCATCTACGATTTGGAAAGCAGCATCGCTGTCTCAACCCTCCAGGGCCTCGTTAATGCCGCCCAGCCGATCGCAACTCTGCTGACACAATTAGATCTGTTCGGGGGATCGGAGGAGCCGAATGATAGCGTCACGGTTCACGTGGGCGATGAGCGGAAGCGCCTCGATGAGAAATTTGGTAACTGGAAGAACCTCGAGGTTTGTCTTAACATCAACTTTGCCATTTTTATTAATCAATAATTCCGCCTTTGCCATTTATACATTTAATGCTGAAACCTTTTGTCTTCGTGACCTTAATATAGCCAATATCGTTATCATTCGTCAATGAGAGTGTGTATAGATGTAAAATAACTCCCACGCCACTTTTTCATTCGGGGATCTACGCATTGATTTAGTAAATATTGTGTACATTGAGAAGCCTGACAATATCTCGGTATTTTGTCGCCTCCAGCTTCACGAAGCAGTTACCTGGGAGTCGAATTAAGGTCACTCACCAATAGAGACAGGATGCTGGTCGTTACTCCATCGGGCGATGATCGTTTGATGATTACCCGCCTCCCGTTGCTGGTATATATTGGTAGATCCCTGCAAACCTAAGATCTACTGTGATATTCAACGAGAGATAAGCGTTTCTGCTTTGCCGTCTGCTGCTTTGAATTGCCCAGTGTGGCTTTTCATTTTCCCACAAACACTTATCTTGCTTCGGTTTCACCACGAAAATAGCGGAGGCTTAAAGTACATCGGGCATTCGAGTGTATGTTTGATGGCGTGCGCGCTTTTGATGTCACTGACAATGAGCCTGCTGATTGGGGCGTTCCCTTGCATGTGAATGGTCCATTGGTTGGTTCATCCATTATCCATTGCGATTGTTGGTGACAGTTTGTGTTGCTGAAATAGAAAAGTAGTATTGAATTATAAATTTGGCAATCCGCACATTTGACGGCGTCTCCAGCGCCACCACAGCTTCTTCTCTGGGGAGAGACAATGCCCACATGGTTGCGTCACCAGCGCCCCGCTAGCAGCAGCGATCTGTGTGTTGTAATATGAACCGCCTTCCTGGTATGGGTCTTTTCATTTGTTTCCCAGCCACGCGCCCGCCTGTTTACCAACGGGGTGTGGCCGCATGCCAGTTGAGTGTCAAGTGTCGACCAAGGACCGAGAATCGGACTCCTCCTGCCTCCACCTTGACTTTTCTTTTACTTGCAGACCGACAAAAAGATCCTCATTGACGCCCTCTCGCACTACAACAGTCTGAGGGACTCTGGCGCCTTTTTGATTGGTTCTGGTGAGAGCAGACCTCAGACCCACAATTCAGTCGATGACAGAGTCACTCCTGCCGCCACACCTACTCCCGCAAGTGTCCCTCGCGGTGGGTTCTCGTCTCCATTTCATGGCTTTCGTGGTTTGTGGGGAATTTGACCACGCTCGTACGTCAGCACACGCCAGCGCGCTTTAGTCATTCGAAACAGACACACAATTTTCTGGTGTCACGAGTTTAGGCAGCATGTCGAGTTGTTGTTCCTTTGGCTGTTCTTTTGACCGTGAAATATCCCCATTTTCCTTTTAAATGCACCACCAGTTATCAATGCAGATGCAGATTTTTCCTTCGACGATCTACACGAGGACCCCAACGACGCTGACCAACGCCACCAAACCTCCTCACCCCCTCACCACTCACCTAGACACTCCGAGGACGCTGACGGTGACGGCATCGACGACGAGGGTGCCCGAGGGGCTGGCGATGAGGACGACATCGTCGGTTCAATGCCCATCGGCCGAGGCATCGGATTTCGCCCGCACGTCCGCCAGTACTCAGCCTCCTACCGTCCGGTGGAACCAGCAGCGACAACAGCAGCAGCAGCGTCGCCCTCCGTCGCGGCGAGAGATGGGACGTTCGAGATGGCGGAGGATGTGGCCGGCGGAGTGTCACACCTCTCGTCGACAGTGCCTGCTTCTTACAGCATCTGGCGTCCGCGGTGATGCCGATGTGGAACCAGTTCTTTTAAACCAGCCCCCTCCCCTCTCCACCTCCTTCCAGCGCCATATTTATTTTGACCCACCGTAACGAAACTATGGTTTTCTAGTCATGCAGCGCGTTTGATGCGAGAATAGAACAATGCAGAATTCAGTTTTCCGTATTGCGGGTCGAAATGTGCGAATCATTAATCTATTATGGGTGTAATGTGGCAAATGCGACACGTGAAGTCGAAGCTGAATAGCCATTATAATAACTTTATTAAAGTCGCTAGGACCGAAGCTTCGAGAAGACAGATGGAGAAGGACCCAATAGCAGCCCTTCTCGATGGAATTAGGCGGTACTGTCTACCAATTGGTGGAACACGTATTTCATTCGGGCACTACAATCGAGCTGTGTGCAGCGTATTGATTGATGGAAGCAAATAAATCATTATAAAGTGATGTAACGACTTACACACCCTAGGGGGTTTGTAATCCAGAGAAGAATGGATTTAATTGGTTGGGGCGCATGCAAGGACACGATTTTTCCGAGAGTTATTTCTTTTGTCCGTTAAAATGGGTGAAGACTAAGTAAGCTTGATACTGCGAGGAAATTACTCGATGGATCAGCAAAACCCAGTTCCACTAGAGGGGCTGAACTTGGGATTCGAACCTAGGCCATTCAAAAAGAAGCAGACCGCTAAACCATCGAGTTGCAATCCGGAGGCGGAGATGTTTGAAAGAGTTACTTTTATTCACCAGTGGGATTGGCCGAACTTTAATGAAAGTTGGTACAACAGCCAGACACTTCCACACCGATTTGGCTACAATTTACTAGGCAGCTGTTAAGAAGAATGGGCATTGTGTCAACACTGCCGAAATTAGTTCCCACCCTTTATTATTTCCGTGCAATCGCAAAGTGGGATCAGATGTTAGCAATTCCGCCAAACAAACAATACCAAACTACGCCTACGAAACCTGTGTCTCTCGCCTTCAGCTTGTCATGGTTGGCGCTATCGATTGAAGCGGTCTGTATCAAGTCTCATCATTGGTGATTTTTAGACATTTGATAGCCCAGAATCTCCAGCACCTCCAAAAGCAGTGTGGAGAGATTTGGCTGCAGTATAATCCGTAGAAGGGCGTTGAGCAGAAGCGAATTGCACCTCACTGAACTTGCAAAACCCAGTGCCTGGTAAGAAAGCAATTTGCCTCACTCAAGATTCATCGATGGAGACTACCATAACACATAAAACAATGGTGGATATTTATTTGCTCATAACGATCACAACAAAGATAATTGAATTGACAGGAAATTAACGGATACTTAGAGGATATTCGGGGGATTATATTATTAGAAAGAAATTAAAAGTATTCTTAAAAAACCGAATCTCCGTATCGATTTTACTTTGTAGCAAATTGTAATACCGAAAGTTGTGGTCATCGTGGCGTAAATATACCGTGCAATTGAACAATCCAAGGGCCCTCTGTATTTATGGCAACTTAAAGTATTTTCGCTGACTTTATGGAAATGTGAAATCGGTGATTAACATAAAGGAAAGTGTAATTTCGGGCGTCGTAATTGGCTATTACTGTCATAAGCTGATCGTTTGCAGCATTCCTCGAATCGCGAGGCTAAAATTCCCCCTTTTTAGGAATTCATATGATATTTCCCACAGGATTTGATGTGAATTTGAGTGGCATGCGATGGTGGGGGAAAACTACCACCGTTCATTATTTTCTAATGAAACTGACCAAACCGAAATTTCTTCATTTTCCTGAGGCGCGACTAGTTTAAAGATCATGATCACGTGTTACGACACGTGATTTACATCAACCGGAAGAGAGTAGGAATACGTAGATGTCCTTATATAGTTGACCCGTAGTCGGTACAAAGACGGAAATACCGAATAACAATACGCCGCCGTTCTTGCGGGTTTAAGCTCTAGCCGTCTTTGCCCAGGCCTGTGTTAAACCCCTTATTGTATATTATTCCCCCGTAAATTTTTCATCGTGGTCTTCATAATAATAATAATAATTGTAGTGGCTTTATTGAGGTCACGAGGACCAAAACTTTCAGCAGTAAAAATAGGCCATATGTCAAGTATTAGATGTGAAAATTGTCTTTTAGTTCCTGTTTTACCTGCGCTGGTGATGCTAAAAATCGGGACAAATATGGAATGACCGAATTGCGATATGCCGTCGTTCTTGTGGGTATTTAACGGTATTGCCTACACATTGGCCGAAGAGATTTACACTTGAATAAACTTGAAAAGAGGGGATGGGAGGGGTCACTTACCGAGGACGTATCCACACCACCAATCCATCCGATCAATCCACTCTAACCGAATGTCGTAAAATAACGCCAAGGAATTGAAAATGTTTAGCAATGGTCAGTTTTTCAATAACTGTTCTCAGGCTAAACGCAGTGGTGATGCGATCAACCAAGAGCCGTTTTTTGAAGCCTCAGCTATTGTCGTTGTTGTTGTTTGGAATCCTCACTCAGATCGTCCGTGTATGACATAAAATTATGATCAGAAATATTCAATGACGTCCTTGAACATGTGCTGTTGTCGGTATGGCATTGGATAATGTGGTTGCGCACTTTTAAACAATTATAAGGGTGACCGAATATTTAGCAAATTTAAATTTCGAGGCTTAGGGTTAGGAAATCAGCAAACACGCACGCATATCATCGGTTCCACATAGATGTCGATGTCTACTTATTTATAATTCAGCAGTATGGGCTTATTATTAACAATTATGTCTCAAATCATTAATTTTGAATCTTCATTATTTTTTTAAGCATTTCCCATTTCTGGAAATTTGGATGAAAATGTTGACAAGCTTTGATCCTTCATGAAATTGTCTCTAACAAACCAGAGATAAACGTCGTCATTCAGGTCTATGGTTCACCATGTCTAGTTAGCTGAAATCAAAGAACAGTGTTTACAAGTGAACAAACTCAATGATAACGGATTTACTTGAGTTTTTATACATTTGAGTTGGCTTAATTGAGCACAAGGAATTTTAATAACAATAATTAATAATTCTAACAGCTTTATTGAGGTCAGAAGGACCAATTTTTTTAGCATAAAACAAGACAGTATATGAAGTACTAGATATGAAAATTGTCTTTTAGTTCCTGCTTCACCTACTCCAGTGAAACTAAAAATCGGGACAAATAAGGAATAACCCAATTGCTATATGCCGCCGTTCTTGTTGGTATTGAACGATATAGCCTACGCATTGGTCGAAGAGATTTACACTGAGATAAACTTGAAAAGACGGGATGAGAGGGGTCACTTAAAATAGGAGAAGCGATTTGTGAACATCTATTGAAGTGGCGTTGAACGATGATGTCTTGAATTGAGAGAATAGTCAGGCCACTAGAAAACGAGATTATTTTAAAAAGGCTACGAAGGGTTGAAAAATCAGAAAATTTACGGTCGGGGAAAATTACTGGGGAACAATATAAAATGAGGGGAAATATACAGGCACTGACAAAGGTTTTTATACAGCTAGAGCTGAAACCATGTCCTATGGGCTAGTTATGAGCCCTGATTGAGCGTGATAATAGACAACACAGGATAGAATTTTCTTGGAAAATTAAATGTTTCCCAAAAAAGTCCGTTTACCAGTTCTCTGAAGGATTTTTGTCCAACACATTAGAGAGACGGAGAATGGATAGGAAGATGATACAATAATTGACTCAACTTGTAAGTGGGCAATCTAAGCCAGAACATGTGCAAGCCCGGCCATCGCGAACTAGTTTATCTCAGATTCCTGCATTAATTAATGAACCCTCCCCCCACACCTGCCCCTCTGTGACTCTTACCCCACACCAAATCCATCGCCCCTCGAAATCCCAGCTGTGAGATTTGTACGCGCTAATTTATTTTCGCGCGGCCGTGTGTCCGTCCGTGCGCGACAACGCGATCTCGCGCACATGCACAGATACTTTGCATAATCGCAACTCAATTGGCCGCCGCGGCACCATGAACCCAGCACGCATGTCCACACACACATCAGGGACAAAGAACACAATGATGACAGTGAATGCATGGGAGGGTGGTTGTGGTTATCCACCTCGTTTGTGCATTGCGGGGTGTCTGGTAGTGTTGCTTGTTTGCGTCAAACCATCTACGTGTTCTGAGGTTGATCGATTCGCTGCGCCATTTGAGCCAATCACGGAGGGAGAACTCATCGCTCATGAACTTAGGAATCCTTTCACACCTTACTACCGCGACCCTAGATACCGTGGCAAACGCAGTGAGTTCCTTACGCCGTACTTCTCGACCCCCTCGAATGTCCTCCAAGCACCCTTCGCTCCTCCTCCTCCTCCTCCTCCTCCTTCCTCCTCCTCCTCCTCCTCCTCCCTCCTCCTCCTCCCTCCTCCCTCCTCCTCCTCCACCGACGTTCTTTACAGGCGATACTCGGCGAGTGTGTTTTAGCACGATGACCGGTGGCCTTTTGTTGTGCTGCGTTTTTTAATAGTCTGCAAGGGGGACGCTAATTTGCAAAGTGCGCTTTTTCGGACCTATGCCGACCTTCGTGAAACCTACAACCGGAACTGTACCCTCATTCTCGGAAACCTGGCGATCTCAGGGCTCCGAAAAAGTGAGTTATGTTTTCTCCCTAGCAGAAGCTCACTTTTCACCGGACACCGAGTACGTTTATCTGACTTGAATACTCATCAATAATCAGCGATTGTAATTGTCCAGGTGACGATATCTCCTTCTTGGGCACAATTGAAGAGGTGTCTGGCTACGTCTTTGTCCACAACGTCACCATGGACACGTTTTCACTCCCGAACCTACGCGTGATTCGTGGGGAGACAGCCATTCCGGTTCGTGAGCAGTCGTTTTCCCTCGTCGTGACAACAACCTTCACCTCAGCGTCCAACTACATGTCCGAAATCGCCTTTCCCTCGTTGACCGGTACGCATCTGAGTGGATTGGGTCAATTAATCGAAAAACGCAAGACCACGAGAAGTCGGTATTGGTCATACTCTGAGAGAAGAGTGTTCTCTAAAAAAGGTTGCCGGTTCACTCTTTTAATTCATTTCCCGAAATATTTATGGGTTATCAGAGTCCATCTGACATTGATTGATCCATTTGGACCACAAGTTACTAAGGGTTCTGTTATTCACAGATTGGGGTATCTCAACAAACCAGACGTCATTGTAGAGAAGAAGATAGAAGGAGTTGACGTGAGGCACTCAATTGAGACACGACAGATATAGGGACGAACGACACGGTGACCTTTTACCCTGGAGAAATTATCTACACGTTACAGGAATTTATGAAGTGAACTAATTCAATAACCGAGTTTTTTGGCGAACCAAAAACGTCCTTAAAATTCCACTTGCGGCCGATGGGATTTTTAAGTTTTCTTAATACACCGCTAAATACACAATGTGAGCGAACCTTTGGTCTTGTTAAATTAACATCGCTTTCTCGAATGCATTAAGCACAACAGGCTGAACACCAAACAAGACAACAAAAATATCAATTGTAATTTTGTGTCCCACTAAAGACCAATACTGTACACAGTAACGTAACCCCACCAGCTGGGAGTTAGAGAAAGGATGCGGGGAAGGATTATTGAACCAAAGACAATAGAAGTGTCTTATTCAACAGGCGTACGACATACAGCTGATTAGCTAAAGTACAAACCCTGATTTGATGAGGCATTCAAAGTTCTTTTATGCCTTCTTAACCGATTAACATAATATCGCCCCAAGCACGGCATACATCGACTATCCAAAATGAGTCTACAGTTTCATACACTCTTACAAAATATACAATCGTTTATCTACTGTGAATTTATTTTTAAAATTTATATCCTGAAGCTATATTGAACAATGGAGTGGCATTTATTGGCAATCCTGGGCTATGCTTTGCCCCCTACTCGATAAACTGGGAAGATATTGTCGAAGACCCCGCAATGCAGCCAGTTCTTCTGCTTCCGATGGACGAGGAAATCCTGTCTTCTGATTGGACAGAACGGTGTAAGAGGCGATACGAACTGCGGGAAACTACCACCGACAACGCCACGCCTGAATCCGCGGTCATGGCATCTGCAACGACACCGATGTCAAGCGACGGAACGGCATCCAATCATCAGACAGGTTTGTGCCGCTTCACGATTGGTCGATTTCGTTGTAGCCGCCAATATACACGCCAACATGTATTGCGTCGGCCACAAATTGGCACAAGTTCTCCCAATTAAGCAGGGGACAGGTTTTGCAGCGCAGAATTTGATAACTGATATTAGCCCTTAATGTTGAGTTCTAGATTAACTAAGATTATCAGGTCTCTTGTGCTTCTTCAGGTTTCTTATAATTGTTGAGATATTTAATTTCTTGACACCAAGCTTCTGACTATTTTCAGATTCTGCATTCCTAGACTGGTGCAGGTCTCAAACTTTATTCCTAATTTCCTTGGTGCTATAAACTGATTTAAAGTTTGTAGGTAAAAAAATTACAGAGAATTTACCAGCGAATTCCAATGGAATTATTTTTGTCTCTCTTAGTTGAAGTGCACCTATGATGAAAATAACAGGCATCTCTTATCTTTGTAAGCTGGAGAACCAGTACAATTGGTGGCCGAATAAATACTCTTGCACCACAGAGGGGAATGTTCTACGCAGATTACCGCTAATCCATGAGCAGAGCATTTTAATATCACTGGTTTGCTTCTTCCCAA
>JAPUBX010004051.1:0-22766 GCA_028672205.1 Proteocephalus fallax | reverse complement strand
TAGACGTCTCGGTTGTTGTTGGTTCACTTGAGTCCGTAGACGTCTCGGTTGTTGTTGGTTCACTTGAGTCCGTAGACGTCTCGGTTGTTGTTGGTTCACTTGAGTCCGTAGACGTCTCGGTTGTTGTTGGTTCACTTGAGTCCGTAGACGTCTCGGTGGTGAGTGGTTCGCTTGAGTCCGTAGACGTCTCGGTTGTTGTTGCTTCACTTGAGTCCGTAGAGGTCTCGGTGGTTTTTGATTCGCTGGAGGCTGTGGTTGTTTCGTTACACGAAATAAAATGCACCACTGGAATCTCTAATCTATGAATGTTTGCAGCTGGGATAAATAGAAGCTGGCGTGTTGTATCTGGACCGTCGTTGAAAACAACAGTCAAATTCTCTGTGGCGTTCTTTCCGCGAATTTCGGCAACATCAATTGTGTCACTTACTAAATGATCGTGAAAAAACGCAATCAGGATAACGGACGATAATGAATAGTTTCGTCGTACACCAAAACATCGACAAAGTTAATCGCCACACGCCGTGTAGTTTTACGTTAGGTTTTCGAATTCAGCGAATTAATCTTGTTCAATGTGGGCAGAGCATCTTTGAGCACGGAACGTATATTTTCTTCTTTATCTGTCGTTCTCTGTTCTGTCTATGTTTTCGGAAAATGGACTCATACTCTAGATTTACTGGCCAATAGACATTTCACAATTTGCAAATTAGTAACTGCGGAGGAATTGGATTGATTTAATTAAAGAAAATTGACAAAATGAATTGATGATTCACAATAAGTTGCCTCAAGACAGGAAAACGTCGAAAAAATATAAATAACTTACGAATTGAAAACCGGGTTTCTTGATTCACGACGCTCTAAATGCAGAGGATGTGCTTAGATTGACAAAAGAACTCACATTTATTTCTTCAGAGAACGCCAGATATAAGTCTACTTGGCCAACAAGGTCTCTAAATTTTATTACATCTCCCCCATCCACGGAATATCCTGAAAGCGAACGAAAAACATTTGTACAAAATCATCGCTATTGACGAGAATTGCGGAAATATTTGCGTACCGGGATCTGTTGTTTGGTTTCCATCGTAGAATACAAAGGACATCACTTTTCCCGATTGCATGATAATGGTTACGTTTGCATCATTTGACCCGGATGAAAAGTTTCCCTCAGCCATGACGAACCAGTTCTCTACAAACATTTGAGATCAATAGAGACCATTTGGAAACAAGACCGTTCATTCACAAAATCCATAGGCTCAAATAAGTCGCCGATACTTTAAAACGCCAAACTTGCCCTCGAATATAAAATGCCTTAATTCATAAGGATCACTTACTTCTGATAATGCTCGTGCAGAATTCGTCGCTTTCAAGACAAGGAACCCCCTCTCGAACAGCAATCGTCGGAATGGACGAATTGACCTGAAAAAAGTAAATTTCTTACGGTAAACACTACTGCTTAGGTTAACCATGTCATATTTTTTAGGCTGCAGATAACCGCTAATCGGTAGGTTTCACTTACACTTGCATCGGAAGATATCGCGGAAAACGTGGTGACGTGACTAAAAGGCATGTTTCGTTCGACTTGGATGTTTTCTGACGCCGTCAATGCAGGCAAACAAGCTGAAATGACAGAAAGGAGCGTCAACCAATCAAGGCATCATGCCCATCATACCAGTTCGATGGAAATATAATAAAAAACGAACGAACCAAAAAGGATCAGCAACATTCCGCGTACTGCAATGTAGAGGATAGAGATTGCTTCGAAGTAAATACCGGTATCTTTTATACTGACGCGGTTGCTTTGACCCTGAAAGGGACTATACTTTTCAGGCCTACACCTGCAGCCATGCCAAGAAAATCCGTTCAGGCATGAAACAAACGTTGACCCCTGTAAGGTTACCTTGTTTGTTGCTGGTGGAAACAGCGCTAACGATTGTACGTTTAGAAGGGTTGGACTTAAACAGTTTATTTTGCTGCATGTGTTAAACGGATGTTCTGTTTCATGGGATAATGACCGTATGGCTGATAATTTGTGAAATTCGATTCAACCGTTTTAAACGACTTGGAATCAAGTCAAACACTAAGTAGTCTTTCCACAGGCGGTAACGAAACTTCTGATTTATTTTAAGTGTTGAAAAGAGGACCAATAAACCCGGTGTGTGTACTCGACTGAGTCGAGACACCTTTTTTGTGACGTGAAATTCCCTTTCGAGTGGATGGTGATGATGATAATGCTTGGCTTGAGTATTATTTTCTTTTTCGAGCAACGAGCACCTTTCGGCTAAAACGAAAATTTAATTAAAAGATTCCGAGGACCACACACCAAGCATCGGCTTGTTGTCTGTGAGGAGAGTGAAATGTCGATGCGATTACGTCGGTCAGCGTTTGACCACGGCGATTATGCCGTCATCCGTTCCTTGGATGCCATCTATGATTTTTTAGAATATTGTAGGAGCATTCTTGACAACAAAAGGCAATCTGGTGTACAGGAAGACACCGCGTTGTGTATTGACGGTAACTAGCTTGGAATCGGTAGAACCTCGACTTGGAGATAAGCGTCAGCAAGATCAAGTTTAGCAAAACAAGTTCCGTCAATGACCATTTTATAAAGTGCATCACGACGATGGTAGGACACTGGGGTCAGATCAATCAAGGTCATCTGAGCATCGACCATGCAAATGGCTGCGTACGCAACAGGTCTCTCTTTCGGCTTCCGGGGAAAAGGCCCAGGGTGGCTTGTGTGTCGTCCTGAAAAACTGGCCTGACAGGAATGAGTCACACAAGCGCCTACAACATGGCCTGTGTAGGATGACGAAACAGGGTAGAGGTTTTATATGAATTGAGAAAGAGCTTTACTTGGGGAATAACCGTTTTCACTTATATGAGGGTCATTGTAAGATTTAGTTGATTTCGTTTTCCCAGCTACTGTGGAGGATGTCAGACAGTTGGTTGTCTTAAACACTGCCGACGGACGTTTTGAGATGCCTGTTTGGGCCGACCTGACCTACGCGACGCATTATACGATATCGAGGACAATTATCCTAAGAAAGGCGTGCACAACGCTTGACCACTTCGCCGACAAGACTACTGGGAAAATGGTCTAAACTTGGTGGTAATCTGGGAATCTGTTCAAATAAGGCTACGCCATGAGACCTCTGAAGCTCTCGGTGAGAGCTGTACTCCCCGATGGGGTGTCCAGCTGCAATTGTCCAGTTGGCTGGCGATTGATTCGAAGATTGGGTGTTTTGGTCAGCCGGTTGAATTGAAGTGGTCGGTATCACTTGACTGAGTGATTTCTCCACGGGTGTGGCTTAAAGGCGGCGGTTGATCTTGAACTGTTGATCGAAAAACTGCGAAAGGGCAAAGGTGGTGAGTTCACTCGGACACAACTATCGCCTAGTGGAATCCGTTTATTTCGTTTCAATTTTCTTTCAGTGGAGATGTTTAGAGGCCTGCCCAACAGAAACACTGTTTCGCATGGAACGCGTTGCGAATTCCACTATGGAGGCAGTTTGCCATTTTGCGGAGGCCATCCCTACACCCGACAATCCTTCAGGCCAGTTCTACGCAGAAACCCCCTTCGACGTTTTCTCCAATCTGCTTAACCCGCGTCTTCTCGACCAATTATCGGGTCTTTCTACAGCGCTGCTTGTTTTCATTGGTCTGCTGGCCCTGTGCATTACGATTGGATTCACTTACGCGTGCACGCGTCTTGTGATACGCGGAAAGAGGGCTTCGTGTTACCTTGAAAACAACCAATCAGAGGATGAAACAGTTCTCCAACGATGCCAATGGTTTTGGACGAGAGCTGTATTCGTGGCTGAAGAAGCTGAAGAGGACTTGAGGAAAAAGAAATTCCATGACGGGCGAGGTCTTTTTGCACTCGGGCAGAAAAGCAAGAAGCAGAATGGAAATTATTGTCCCACCGTGGACAGTAACCCCCTTGGTCCGAAATCGGTGAGATACCTCGTTGAGACAAACTCGAATAGACGGATAGGAAGGGACGCCTAGTAGACGATAAGTAATGAGTGAACAATACGTTTGATTGTTGGGGTGCATAGAGTGCAATTTAAAAGAGATTCCAAGGGATCCACGATCGCCAGTTAACGCCGCCGAATTTAAATTCAGGCCATAGCTGGGAGTCGAACTCTGGATCACGCACACAAACACAGTGTTAAAGGAAGGTCTTCTTTACCTCTTTCGGTAGGACACCCAGCCCGACATGTCGACCCTCGTGGTGATTGCTGCGTCTCAGCTGAAATACGGTGCTTCAATCGGAGCGGGCGCATTCGGCAAGGTCTATAGGGGAACCTGGTTCAACCAGGGCGTCAACCAGCCGACCTCTTCGTCCGCATTTGCCGAGAATATGGGCGTCCTGTTGGCCTCTGTCGACGCCTCTGCGGCCAATTTCTCGCCCGCTCCTCCGACGAGCGTGGAACACCTCCGCGAAGACTACACCTCTGCAGACTACCTCACCGCAACCAACACCACCACGACGACGACGACCACCGTGTCCACGGAGTACGAGCGCTACCCCGAGGTGACCCGACTGCTTCCTGTTCATTTTGACTTCATGGCGTTGATTGAAGAAACCGAGAAAGCCAGGGAGTCTGAGGTGACTGCGGGCGACGCTGAGAAGGAGACTGGGGAAGGAATCGTTGTGGCCATCAAGGAACTACACGAGGCGGCAGATTCTAATACGTGCAAAGCCCTTCTCGAGGAAGCCAGGGTTAGTGAAGCATTCATTTATCCTGTTCTTGCAATCGTTGAATAGGGAAAAGTATGAAAATACAATATATCTACTTATTTGTTATAAGTACCATTTTAAGTACCGCACGGACACTTTACTCATGATCGCGCCTCTAGGTCATGGCTACTGTGGATCACCCCTGTTGTCTGCGCCTCCTGGCACTGTGCATGACCCGCCGGCCAATCCTCGTGACCTCGTTCCTGCCACTCGGGTGTCTCCTGACCTTCCTCCACCGCCACGGCGGCCCTTCGGCGATCGATAAAAGCGCCATCACGCCCCAGATGCTTCTGCAATGGGCTGCCCAGATTGCCAGCGGCATGGCCTACCTGGCCTCTCGGGGAATCATACACAGGGATTTGGCAGCGCGAAATGTTCTCGTCGAGTCCACAGAGCAGGTAAGCAACTGATGCGATCGCAAGAGGCTAAAAGGCTTTTTGGGGAAGACAAGCAATGTAAAGGTACTTCAACAGACAGACAACGAAGATTTCACGAAGGCGATAATCCCTGCAATGATTGAATGGTAAAGGTCAATGAGAATCAGCACAGTTTATAGCGGCGCAATTTTTAATATTTCGGGCAACGTCTTTGCCATTGGCCAAAATGGATCCAATTAAAAGGCGACATATAATGCTTCAGCGTATTGAGGTCACAATGAGTAGGCATAGGGGAATGTTCTCGAAGAATCAGAAAATGTGGAACTCCGATGTTTCTCTGCGGGCTTTAGAAACATTTCGTGTACATTTTAACGATTGTTCAGAGGAACGAGCAGAAGAAGACGATCAATTAACGACAGGGAAACCTGACTGCGATCCTTTTCACTTTCGCAAAGGTGAAGATTACCGACTTCGGACTGGCGAAATGCCTCGAAGGAACAGATTGCGAGTACCGGTCTCGCGGTGGCCGAATGCCCATCCGATGGCTAGCCATTGAATGCATCAAGAAGCGCATCTTTTCCTGCAAAACTGACGTATGGGCCTATGGCAAGTGATTGTTACAATGCGTTACACTACTCCTCGCTTTCCTGATGTCATTTTGTGTTGGTGTCAGTTTTTCCACGCTTAACCATGCGTCTTTTGTGACAGGGGTCAGTCTCTGGGAGATGTTCACTTTTGGCTGCCGTCCGTTCGAGAAGATCGCGGCTCGCAGTCTCCTGCATCATCTTGAGAACGGCGGTCGACTGAGCCAGCCAGCGGCCATCAATCTCGATCTCTACGCCCTAATGGTTGAGTGTAGGCACCATTCAATTCAAGTATTTGTGCTGCTAGTAGTAGTATTAGTAGTTGTTGTTGTATTAGTCGTTGAAGTAGTAGTATATGTAAATTATAACGCCTAGACAGAAATGTGGCTGAAATCTGGATCTCTACGCCCTAATGGTTGAGTGTAGGCACCATTCAATTCAAGTATTTGTGCTGCTAGAAGTAGTATAAGGTGTTGTTGTTGTATTAGTCGTTGAAGTAGTAGTATATGTAAATTATAACGCCTAGACAGAAATGTGGCCGAAATCTGGATCTCTACGCCCTAATGGTGTAGTGTAGGCACCATTCAATTCAAATAGTTGTGCTGGTAGTGGTAAAAGTAGTTGTTGTTGTATTAGTCGTTGAAGTAGTAGTATATGTAAATTATAACGCCTAGACAGAAATGTGGCTGAAATTTCGATCTCTACGCCCTAATGGTTGAGTGTAGGCACCATTCAATTCAAGTATTTGTGCTGCTAGAAGTAGTTGTTGTTGTTGTATTAGTCGTTGAAGTAGTAGTATATGTAAATTATAACGCCTAGACAGAAATGTGGCTGAAATCTGGATCTCTACGCCCTAATGGTGTGAGTGTAGGCACCATTCAATTCAAGTAGTTGTGCTGCTAGTAGTAGTATAAAGTAGTTGTTGTTGTATTAGTCGTTGAAGTAGTAGTATATGTAAATTATAACGCCTAGTCAGAAATGTGGCTGAAATTTCGATCTCTACGCCCTAATGGTTGAGTGTAGGCACCATTCAATTCAAGTATTTGTGCTGCTAGATAGTAGTATAAGTGTGTTGTTGTTGTATTAGTCGTTGAAGTAGTAGTATATGTAAATTATAACGCCTAGACAGAAATGTGGCCGAAATCTGGATCTCTACGCCCTAATGGTTGAGTGTAGGCACCATTCAATTCAAATAGTTGTGCTGCTAGTAGTAGTATAAAGTAGTTGTTGTTGTATTAGTCGTTGAAGTAGTAGTATATGTAAATTATAACGCCTAGACAGAAATGTGGCTGAAATCTGGATCTCTACGCCCTAATGGTTGAGTGTAGGCACCATTCAATTCAAGTATTTGTGCTGCTAGAAGTAGTATAAGGTGTTGTTGTTGTATTAGTCGTTGAAGTAGTAGTATATGTCAATTATAACGCCTAGTCAGAAATGTGGCTGAAATTTCGATCTCTACGCCCTAATGGTTGAGTGTAGGCACCATTCAATTCAAGTATTTGTGCTGCTAGTAGTAGTATAAGTTGTTGTTATTGTATTGGTCGTTGAAGTAGTAGTATATGTAAATTATAACGCTGTTGTGTGTCAAGATTCCTCTTCTACTTAAATGTGATAATGTTTGTCCATTTTTGATAGGTTGGCTTGAGGATCCCGATCACAGACCCGATTTTGAGGATCTCTATAGACGAACAAGTAACATGGCGCGTGACGCTGCCAGATACCTGGCATTTGACGTGAGTCTTTGGTTGTCCTAATCGTCTTATCCCACCAACCTAGAGCGAATTGATTTGAAGTTGGAGTTCTTTTGAAATTCAAATTAATCCATTTTGTAATTGAATATACTATTCTGTGGAGGTTCTAGAGGAGATGAATGGTAAATTATGCATTGCGAAGTCCCTACGTGCACGAATTAAATTTCATATCTTTGGTGAGATGGAATTGCCGTATTCAGGAATTGTAAAACCCCTCAACCATATGTAGAGAAGCCTTTACACTTCTCTAATAATACTGTTTGGTGCGCATTTTGTCTAGTAGTGTCTGGTTCGTGACTTGTTAACAACGGTTTTGTGCCTATTGTTGATGACATGGAAACTGATGATGTGTGGTTACAGCAAAACAGGGCATAGATCCAGCGAAAAAATGAGTTTAATGTCGGCCGACATTCCACGGGAGAATCTCACAAAATTCTAAAGCAATTTGGCCGTCTGTGGAAATAAAGTGATGATTGTCCATTCAATAAAGCAGTTTGATGGTCATTTGGAAATATCGCACACTTTAAAGACCCTGTAGACATTATTGGTATTCTATCCAAACCTTCTACCCGATCTCAAAACGTATGACAGCCTCGGGAAAGTCTTTTCCATCCTCTAGATGAGCAGTCGTGCTTGGAATTCCTGGTACGCCACTTTGAGTTCCATCGGCGAGGCAACGGGTCCGCCAACCGAATATCTCCTCACCTCCAGGCATGAACCAACCACCCCAACAACAACAACAATAGCAGCAGCAGCGGCAGAAGCAGAAGGAGCATATGCTACTCTAGGAAGCATCACCACGAACCCAGCCTCACCAAGCACGGCGTGCTCGTATCTCAACTATGTCGGCTGCGAATCTGCGGTTCAGCCGGGTGGAACAGAGTCCTTCTCAAGTCTAACTACAGCGTCTCCTGATAGCGAGCGTTATGGCGCGATGCTATTCACCACGCCAGTTCCCGAAACAGCTACACACCTTCTCGAGAGAGTCCCAGAGACGCCGGACGAATATATTCTGGAGGAGGCAGTGAAGCAGAATATGGAGGCAGGTTTAATGACTACATTTAAGAACATTGGGGATACCCTTTGCAGGTTCCGTCTTCAGGGAAACACGGTTGTCGAACGCGGAGCTCTTGTAACCGTCACGTACGCAATTGAGAGTGATCAGCAAAGCCGGCGGCAACCGAAGTTGAAGGAGCGAACCGATTTTGTGACGGATGGCTCCCGTTGGCAGCGAATTGTTCACAAGCTCGTCAGAAGGGGTGACTCATCGAGAGAATGCAGCTGTCACAAGAAACTAGGATTTCGCCGATGTTTTGATATCGTCGGATCAAATTAATTTACTCGGCTTTGCAAAACATACTACTCGTTGGATACATAAATCGTTCTAACCGCTAAATTGTCTGTCTCTTCTGCACTTTCATAGGAATATGAAGGCTCGACAGGAAGACAGAGGGGTTATGCTTCGTCGCCTGCAGAACTGCAGACATTGGTTCACACTCCGGTCATCGTTGAGGACTGTGGCGAAGCCTACCTGGAACCCCGAGATGTGTACGAGGCCAATCAGATGTCGCTGTCTGATGGATTTGTTTAAACGAGCTTGAGTGGGGTATGTAGCTCCTCGAAATACTAATTTGTTGAAGGTCAATCTAGAGGCTCTCTATTTTAGGCAAATCACAGGACGCGGATGATCCATCCTTTGCTGTCCAGTAATCAGCATTGTCGTATCTAATTGTGTTTATGTAATTCTATGCATTCCGCCGTACCCTCAAATAAAATAATTGCACAAATATGCCCATTTTTGAAATCACATTCAATGCCAGCTGAGTGGTTCAACAACGACAGCTTTATCTAACAATAATTGAGCAGTATAAGGTGGATAATTGTGACGATTGATTCAACTATGTTCATATATAACAGTGTGTCATAAGTAGCGAAAAAAAATAGTGTTGTGTTAATTTTATCAATCAATTTGATTGATCCTAGTTTCATATCATGCGTTGCTGGTCACTGGTTTTACTACTCAACGCTTTTTTCAGCAACGATGACCAGCTGCCGGTACAAATGATGCATGTGACACCAATCACATTCTTCTATACAGTCCTCGTAACGAAAAGTGGGCTCGGGGTGATCAGATTCTAATATCCATCCCAGTATTTTCTCAAGATGATATAAATCTCTCATCTGTTTCAGTTTATTAATCAGTAATATCTTGCCGAATTCGAAATGTGTCAACACAGTAGACAATAGACGCATAACGCAAAAGGTGATCCTGTGCACATCGGTAAAGAACACCAGTTTCAGATAACGCGTTATGATCGTCGATTCATAAACGTGAGGAAAGCGATTTGCGTCTGCCCTTATAAACCACCGAAACTACTTCGATTACTGATGCGAAAACAGCTGTAGGAAGATCGATTGCGAGCATTGAAGAAGACAGAAATAAAGAATTCCCATTTTTAATTTCCACCCAAGAATATAATGAGGTAAATAACAAAGTGGAGACGTTGCATGTCTAGAGAAGTGGCGGTGGAGGTCACGGTGGTCGTTGATTCGCTTGATTCCGTAGAGGTCTCGGTGGTGAGTGGTTCGCTTGAGTCCGTAGACGTCTCGGTTGTTGTTGGTTCACTTGAGTCCGTAGACGTCTCGGTGGTGAGTGGTTCGCTTGAGTCCGTAGACGTCTCGGTGGTTGTTGATTCGCTTGAGTCCGTAGAGGTCTCGGTTGTTGTTGATTCGCTTGAGGCTGTGGTTATTTCATTACACGATATAAAATGCACCACTGGAATCGGTAGTCTATGAATGTTTGCAGCTGGGATAAATAGAAGCTGGCGTGTTGTATCTGGACCGTCGTTGAAAACAACAGTCAAATTCTCTGTGGCGTTCTTTCCGCGAATTTCGGCAACATCAATTGTGTCACTTTCTAAAGATCGTGAAAAAACGCAATCAGGATAACGGACGATAATGAATAGTTTCGTCGTACACCAAAACATCGACAAAGTTAATCGCCACACGCCGGTAGTTTTACGTAAGGTTTTCGAATTCATCGAATTTATCCTGTACAATGTTGACAAAGCATCTTTTAGCACGGAACGTATGTTTACTTCTTTATCTGTCGTTCTCTGTTCTGTCTGTGTTTTCGGATTATTGATTTAATGGCTAAAAGACATTTGTAAATTAGTAACTGCGGAGGAATTGGATTGATTTTATTTCAGAAAGTGTTTCTCAAATTAAAGAAAATCGACAAGATGAATTGATGATTTACAATAAGTTGCCTCAAGACAGGAAAACTTCGAAAAAATATAAATAACTTACGAATTGAAAACCGGGTTTCTTGATTCACGACGCTCTAAATGCAGAGGATGTGCTTAGATTGACAAAAGAACTCACATTTATTTCTTCAGAGAACGCCAGATATAAGTCTACTTGGCCAACAAGGTCTCTAAATTTTATTAAATCTCCCCCATCCACGGAATATCCTGAAAGCGAACGAACAACATTTGTACAAAATTATCGCGATTGACGGGAATTGAGGAAATATTTGCGTACTGGGATCTGTTGTTGGGGTTCCATCGTAGAATACAAAGGACATCACTTTTCCCGATTGCATGATAATGGTTACGTTTGCATCATTTGACCCGGATGAAAAGTTTCCCTCAGCCATGACGAACCTGTTCTCTACAAACATTTGAGATCAATAGAGACCATTTGGAAACAAGACCGTTCATTCACAAAATCCATAGGCTCAAATAAGTCGCCGATACTTTAAAACGCCAAACTTGCCCTCGAATATAAAATGCCTTAATTCATAAGGATCACTTACTTCTGATAATGCTCGTGCAGAATTCGTCGCTTTCAAGACAAGGAACCCCCTCTCGAACAGCAATCGTCGGAATGGACGAATTGACCTGAAAAAAGTAAATTTCTTACGGTAAACACTACTGCTTAGGTTAACCATGTCATATTTTTTCGGCCGCAGATAACCGCTAAAAGGTGGGTTTCACTTACACTTGCATCGGAAGATATCGCGGAAAACGTGGTGACGTGACTAAAAGGCATGTTTCGTTCGACTTGGATGTTTTCTGACGCCGTCAATGCAGGCAAACAAGCTGAAATGACAGAAAGGAGCGTCAACCAATCAGGTCATCAATACCAGTTCGATGGAAATATAATAAAAAACGAACGAACCAAAAAGGATCAGCAACATTCCGCGTACTGCAATGTAGAGGATAGAGATTGCTTCGAAGTAAATACCGGTATCTTTTATACTGACGCGGTTGCTTTGACCCTGAAAGGTACTCTACTTTTCAGGCCTAGTCCTGCAGCCATGCCAAGAAAATCCGTTCAGGCATGAAACAAACGTTGACCCCTGTAAGGTGACCTGGTTTGTTCGTGCCAGCGCTGGTTGAAACAGCGCTACCTGCCTTAAGAATGGTTGAACTTAGACAGTTTGCCCCCAAAACGAAACCGTAGAGTTTGGTTTTTTTGCAAGATGTGAAAAAACGGATGCTCTGTTTCATGGGATAATGATTGTATGGCTGATATTTTGTGAAATTCGATTCAACCGTTTTCAACGACTTGTAATCCAATTAAACACAAAGTAGTCTTTCCACAGGCGGTAACGAAACTTCTGATTTCTTTTTAGTGTTAAAAAGAGGACCAATAATCCAGGCGACTGATTCGAGACACCTTATTGGTGAGGTTAATTGCCCTGTCAAGTGGATGGTGATGATAATTTATTTTTCGAGCGAAAAAAACCTTTAGGCTAAAACGACAATTAAATTATTATTCTGCATGCTGCAAAGCTTACGAGGACCACGCTTTCCACGTGTCCCAGCATTCACTTACAAGAAGAAGGATCGAGAAACTCAGATGCACTCAGATGGACTCTGCAACAATATGCCCATCCATCCATTCATCCCTGAATCAGTCCCCAGCTGTGCACTTTGTTGGTCTCAGTTTGTTTGATTCTCCCCCAAGCTCAACGTTGCCACAGAAACGATTAACCTTAATTAAATGAACTTATTTCACAATAAGACGTATTTTTAGTTGATCGGGCATAAGATTTTCAGGGTTGGTGTTTTGCAGAAAACCCATCGACCACTAAAGCAACATATTTCAGGTAAAGAAACCGAAATTGTTGTAGTTTGTTTTCGCTTCCATATTCTGACAAACCAAGGCAACAGAATCCCCGCAATTCTCACAAACTCCCCGATGTTTCTGCCAGGACTTTGCCTTTTCAGGTCGATTCAACGGAAAGAGCCAATCTTCCTCCATCAGGTTCGACTAGATGCAGCAGACACCAACTGATTCACCTAAACCACTTATCTCACCGGGCTTTTCTGAACGCATAACGGCCGAATTAAAGCAATAGTTTCGAGATCTAAGGTTACAAACTAATCGTCACTTTTAAATCCGCAATGCTGTCCTCAGATGGTGCTACAAAGTCTGCTGTTTGGACATGGAACATACAATGGCCAGTGTGTGGGCGCTTTGTTTGAGCGTGTTTGGGCTGGTTAAGAATGTCACAACAAGTCGAACGAGCGTTAACGGCTGAGCTTTTCGAAGTTTTGCCTTAGACGGCATCTGATTGGTTTGTAAGACGAAGCAAGAAGTCGCTCCGGAGGTTTTCAACCCTTCTATACGACGAACAGCTTGAAAAAACGTCGATCTCTTTCTTTTCATTGTGTGAGGACGTTGAAAAAGGTGAAATAAAAAAAATCAAATAGTTCTTGGAGGGGTTTGTTTATTATGACTAAGCGCTGTATTCCATTTGTTTTGCCCCGACCTCTTTACTTCTCGTGTAAGCGACCACAGCAAACCTGTGAAGGGCAATATAGTCAACCTGAAACGGAAATGAAATACATTGGCTACTTAATGGTAATTAGTAAGCTTGTTAATATGTGGTTACGGACGTGTGAGTTGACCAGTCCAGGTCGGTATTTTCTGACTTGTTTGACCATATCGTAGACATTAACGCCCCGCATGCCGCGGTCAATGTTCTTCTTTAATACGGCGGAAACCAGGAACATCCCGGTGCGACCGATGCTGCCTCTGCAAAAACCCAAATGCAATCGATGATGAACCACTATAATGATTTCAGAGCACTATTTAACAGACGGAAAATCACCTGCAATGAATTACCACCGGACCAGCTGTTGATGCGATGGGAACAGCGGGACTGGCGATGTCACAGATGAATTTGTAGAGTGTTGTCGGGTCCGGTGGTGAATTCTTCGGCCAGCAGTTATAGTGTATGTGGCGCACAAACATTGCCTAAAAAGAATCGATTTGTTTAAGATACTTTTTCCGATGACGCAATTGCCGGATATGACGATTAATTTAGGTATATATATATGTTGGGAACGAGGATAGATGTTTTGGAGGGGTGGCTATTTCAGATCAGCCAATCAGGATACTGGTTATCTACACACAAACACCCACGCACACCCCATCGAACAACGATTATTAGCCCCCTGTCTTGCTCACCGTTTCGGCAGAATCAGAAGGCCAAATCCTGAAGTCCCGTTCAGTCCACAAAGCCATGGGTTGCTCCGTTAACAGCTGTACACTATATTCGCCATTATTCGTCTTGAAGGTCAAAGTGGCATCAACAGCCTCGGGCCAATAGACGCGGTTGTCCATTTCGTTGTCAAGGGCGCTACAAGGATGCAACAGGATTGGTCAAACAATATGTTCCCAGAAGAGTGGGAAAGTCACTTCCGATAACTGGTTACGACTACTGATTCCGGTGATCAACATTACAGCAGCACACGAATTAATAAGTTTCAGCCGTCCTTTCTAAAACAAACCTTCTTTGCAAAAACGTCATTTACGTCACTGGTCTACAAAGTCCATCGATAGGTGTTTGATGATACAACATAATTGGGCGCCAAATTTGGGGATAAGATTGGAAAGCTACCCGGAAAGTCGGACGATTAGCGGACATCTCTGCTCAAACACCATGCGCCAAAAGTCACCGGTTGTATTCTTCAAGGGGTCCTGGGTAACGATAAACTCGGGATTTGCGAAGGACTCGTTTGGAAACACATTGCCGTCAAGATCGGAATTGCAGGTGCCGATATAACTGGCGTTGATGTAGTTTGTATCGCTTCCGTGCTAAAATTCGGAAGTATGAGAAATTGCGACATTATTTTGCTAGCGTAATCATCGTTGAGATTGTATGAAAAACAGCTGCAATGCACTTCTTTGTTTTAATCAACGCAAACGTCTTATCTCGTGCAAGGTATCTGGGAAAATTTATGTGTGAGTACTGTTGCCTTAGAACTGATGAATACGGCCTGACTTCGAAACCTCCTTCTTTAAGTTAATGTATCGTAACTGGCGAGATTAACGGAGATTAACTTACAATAGAAGGACTCGGAGTAATCTGCTTTTGATATTCATCCCATGTTCTTCCCAAGATAACTCTGCATTTGTCGTCTAAAAGAATATTTGCATGAATAAAGAAGCCGTTGTTTGACTGCGCTGATGCAAAAATAGACAACTTACAGGGGACAATGTTTTTGTATCGATTTTTCGACACATTTCCCATGATAGAGCCACACATGCAGGCATTGGTCAAGGCTTTGCATTCTGCATTTAATTTCTGTTACGAAAACGACTGTTTAACGTCACGGAATGAACAGCAAGATCATTTGCAATATATTGTGCATACAACCTTGCTAAGGGAACTTCCTGGGCACAAAATACTTACTTCAAATTGGGCTTTCATCATTTTGTAGCCTTTTTTTTCATCGGATTGAATAACTTGTTTGAGATCAACGAAATTAGTACTGGTGGAATGTCTGAAAACAAAACGAATTCGTGGCATAAATTTCAGTTTAGTTGAACTAAACAGAAGCTGGTCTCAGGCATCCTCGCAACCGACAGAACTACTAAATCTTCGACAGTCAATATTTTCAATATTTCTCGCGTAAGCGCATTATTTGTTTGAGGGTTATTGTTTAGCAAATAAACACTGGGTGGAATGGTTTAAAGAAACTGAATAGGACACAATAATCTTTGGAATCATACTCACTTGCTAAACTTTCGACTTATTGAATGCATTGTATGAACTGTTTCTTACAGCAGGCACGCAGGTGTAGATGTGTTAGTAATATTCGCACCAGCTATCATGTGCAACGTTAAGCCTCACCAATACGAAGCCACCAATCAAATAACTCGACAAGACTATCACGGAGTGGGAATCATGATAAGGGGCGAGTTAATTTGAAGTAAGATGGTTATTTGATGTTGCTGTGAAGTGTAAGTCTATGTTTAGAGTCAAAACTTCAATTACCGGTAAGGTACGTTAATAAGAGTAAAATCACTGAGTTTAACTCACTGGAAGTAAACAGACGATCGATGTTTAAGTGAAAATGTTTGTGCGATTCAAGGCTTCTCGATTCTTCTATTGGAGGATAAGCCGGAAGTCTCAAGGTTGATGTAAGCAACTCGAGGCTTGGAAGAGGGCGTTACGGTTAGCAAACACGGTTTTTGCACGTTGGGTCACCTTTAGGCTTTGGTGAATCAAGGGATTACTGCAGGGACCTATTTTGAAGAACAGGACCGTCTTTCTAGGAGAAATGCTCGTCTTGCACCGTTTTCAAGAAGGAATAAAAGAGTACATTTGCCAAATTAGCACCCCCACGGATAATCCAGATGATGTACAATCCTATTGAATGGATTTCATAATTAAGAAGGATTCCGTGAGGAATCAGCAAGCACGGATGCTATTTCGCATCAGGTAGAACCGATAAGCGCGTACGGTAAAAAATATGTTTGATTAATTATTATGATTATTTGTATCATTAAATTTGTTCTTCCAATTCAACGATTCGTTGTCGTGTTTTCAGAATTACACGCAGCATTTTTCAAAGATTGAGTAGCCAGGTGTTTATGTCAACGATTTCTGTAATCCCGATCACAGAGCGCAATCTTCATCCCTTCGCCATTTGATTGACGGCCAGTAGGCTGTGACGGCTCCCCATTGGTCAAACTCGAATTATCTTTAATAGTGAGATCTTAATTCTATCTTCTTGTTGGTAGCATTTTGCTCGTCGTAGTGTGATCCACTACGTGTCACTGCAATTTCTTGGCGCCAGAATTTAAAAAAAAACAGGTGCCTCCTCAGTAGGTAAGGATAAGGTAAACCAAGGACGTTTACACAAAAATCACGACAAAAAAATGATATAAAGGGAGATTGCCGTATAGGACGCTATTACCGTTTGAAAAATCTGTTTTTCCCAGAGAATTGTGATTTTAATAAATTCAGAGAGAAAAAGGTTTTGCCCAATAAAAGGGTGATCTTTCGCGTTTAACTATAATGGCACCCCCGAACTATTTAAGAAATTTCGATGCATCGCGATCAAATGCCAGTCATTCATTTTTAGACTGAACATTTTTGTGGGCGGAAGCGGAAAACGAGATTGATAAAGATAACAAAAGAGGGGATTGTTGTTGAAAGTGTGAGGAGAAGGAAGGACAATGAGAGGGAATATAGGAGCTGTACCAATTGAGAAAGAATGAGGATAAAGCGTTGCTAGCTGTTCATGTATTAGAGGACACTGTAGAGCCACGAAGATTTGTTGAAAAGGATTGTATTGCGAATCGTGAGAAGTAGGAGGGAGGATTGGAGCTGGAGCAGGGGAGAAAGAAGTAGGAGAAGGCGGTGTAGCTTTAGTTGTGATGAATGAACGATTGGAGAAAGAGTAGGGTGTTTAGAAGTTTTAGGAGTAGGAGGGAGAGGTTAAGCGGAGTGTGGTGTCTGCCGCGTGCAGCTTCTTCGAGTTGAGTGTCAAGACCCGTGGATTCCCTGAGACATGGCAGACACCTCGACGACCCCATCAACCAAGGTCACACACAATCGCCTTTTGAATGTATTTTAAGTGCCATTTCTCCTTTGCATGGACTAGACAAGTTGCCCGCATCCGCGCTCCAATCTCACGTCAATAAGTGCTCGAGAAATATCATATTTCTTTGATACGCTTCCGCAAAGTAAAAATTCTGCTTTAAAAATAGTAATCGGCTGTAAAAGGAGTGAACAAAAACTACGAAATGTGATGTCTTCATTTACCCCGACACGTGCCAAAGGTAAGACTTGTTATAGGTGAAGAAAAGGCAAGCGATCGCTGCCGTTTATATCGGCGTTTTCCGTAAGTACTGCTGAAGACAGCACCAGTTGACCTGCACATCGGAATGTAATCAGCTTTGTGGTTTGTGCATGGAGTATATTGAGTACAAGTGTGTGCATCCTATCTCGAAATCACACGCGCCATCAAATACGACCGTTTATACTCATGTCTTTGGCGGATGTGGTTTGGAAGGTCTCTGTGAATCCGCGTTCACCAAACACCTACAATGCGTCATCGATTCAACCAATCAAATTGCGGCTGGTCCCCATTTTCATACGAGTTGTCCTAGGGTCTTAAACTACCAGAGCGACGATTCTAACCACCAATGCGTCCTCGTGATCCAGTGCTCCTGAGCCTCCGTAAACGAGGGACGCTGAGACCACCCCCTGTGGTGTCCCGAGAACTCAAAACTCTCCGATAGCAGACAGTAAGCGGCATCAATAAGTCTCCCCAATCAACACCCATGCTCTGTTACTGTCTCAAAATCGGCCACACCTTCGCGCAAATTCCAGGTGCATAGATTTCTTCTGAAATGACGAGACGTCTACTGAAACACATCGAGAAAGTTATTTATTTTGTTCGATCGACTTCTTGCGGCCAACCAACTCAGTCGTCTCGAACGCCTGATTCATTTCGGATGACAAAAATGCCCACAAGCTACTGCATACACCAATCAACAGATTGTCATTCGCGGACGTTACATTTTAATTCACGTCCAATGGCAAGACGCGCGCGTGAAACGGATGACCAATGTTTAGAATGAATAAAAGGGGTCCAATCAGAAGCCGCAGACACCCAGCCTGCGGTCTGAGAGACACCCCTTTATTCAATCTACCAAATAAAACGGGCAATTTCTGAATCCCAAATAATAATTTATCCCTCGGATGGCGTTATCCAGAACAGCTGTTTAGACATGAACACATATTAACCTGATCTGGACCCATTTTCACAGGTTATGAATGGTTACTAGACACATGGTTTATAGATGTGAGTTTAGAACTGTTGAACTTAAAAGGTCAGCCCCAAATAATTGTGGTTAATGCATGGAATCCATGTTAATGCATTTTCGTAGACAAAAGATGTTGTCAGTCCTACTATGGTGAAATACAAGTGGCTGGGGTTGTACCTGCCTTAATTACACGTCTTATTTAGGCACGGGAGAGATTTTGGAGACGAGGAGAAGTTGCAAGCTCTCCTGCAATGCCGTCGGTTGTCGTGGTTTGACAACATTCTACGCCGGTGGTCAACTGAAGCGCTTTGGACTTCTGTTAGTATTCCGGGTACGTTGCTTTCACCAGAACTGGACAACTATCTGCTGGAACTTGACCTCCAATTGTCGTTCGTGATTCGTGGTATTCATGAAGCCGGTTCCGTATCGTCAAATTCTCTCATGTTTTTAACTTCAGGCTTCAAAACGTTCAAAAGATATTTTACCCTTCATGTCGTTAAAGTGTTGCCTTTACAGGACTCGTTCACAGAAGTCTGGGACCGCAGTCTCCTGCAAATCGATTAGATATGGGGAATTAATGGGCTCCATTGGTGGACTCTTGTCGCACAGAATGTCATGAAAACTTTGAAGCTGGAGGAAATCCATACAAGATAGGAAGGGGTGCATTAGCAATCAATTTGGTCTCCAATCAATTGACTTACTACATTGAAGAAACTTTTAATTCCATACAGTCTACTACTACGGATTAAGTAGAGACGACGTTCAATAAGCTGCCTATGCCACCAAAACCGCTATAACCTCAATAATTTGTTTAAGACTCTTGGACTACGAGACCCCAATTCTTAAAAGTACCAGAACTGTGCTGAGAGGTAACCGTTGAACCCACCGTATTGATCGTGTTGCTACGCGACCGACTAATAGTCCAAAGTTATGGCAAATGTGCGACCGTGAATGCCATCGTCTAGAACCCTAGATTTTGATACATTACTTTAAGGAACCCGTTAATTATCATGCTTATCTAGTTGAAGGTAATTCCAGGGCGCCCCTTAAAGGTTGACTCAGACGAATTCGATTAAAGAACGACACTTCCCATCTAATTGATTCCCTGGAATAAATGACTAGCAAATCAACCATTTGCTAGCGGCCAGTAAAAAGAAGTAAAGCCAGAAGATAAAATACTATTTTCTCGAAGATGCCAGTTGTAACAGAATATCCTGGAAAATGAAGAGTTCACCATATACTGAATACGAAGAAGATGTACCTAAGTTAATAGAAAACCAGTACAATTTTGAAGAAATTACTCCATCGCTAAACAAAACGCGAGAACCAATAGTAGACCATGGCCTGGCCACAGACGCCATCCGGCATTCCCTGAAAAGATAAGATGATAAGTTGACCTTGGGGTTCCCGGGAATCTGGAATATAGAATCCCAATCTGACTCACCGGTGTACTGAATTCGTGTTTTGAGCGAATTGCTGCAGAGATTATTGTTGATGCAGGCGTAGCTCTCAACAAAATACGTAGTCTGCCCTCGTAATCCACTGATAACGCAGGAATACATCCTGAAAACGACCTTTGCCGTGCATTGCTGATCCAAACGGCCGCCGTGTAGAAGAGCCTTGTAAAAGTGAATCCCTTTTGCGTCAGATGGTGGCTCAAATACCACCTGAATCATTCCACCATCCAATTGATGCACGTCAACACTCTTTGGCGCTACGAAAATGGATAGATTTCAAATTGAAATCAGATTAAGAGATGACATCGTCTGCATAAACCATCACCATGCCAGTAACTATTTCACAGAAATCTTCCAAGATTCGACCATAAAGATGCATCGAACGAAATCACCATCCACCAACTGCCTTCCCATAGCAAATTCACGAAAGCAGAATCTCTTTACTTTGAAACCAACAACTTTACCATTTGGGGGCGCTATCCATCTCAGCTGTTCGATGGAGGTGCAGTTTTGCGTCGCATCGTCAACGCGGCGGCATCCATCGAGGGAAAATCTATGCGGCACTCCTGGTTTCACAGCATCGAATCCACACGACTTGGAGATGGTTGAATGGGTTCTAAGGCAGCTCATCTCCTGTTTGCCGATAGTCACGTTCAGGAAATAAATATAGTCTTTGACTGCGTCGCTTTCCAAAGGAGTGATTCGTATTTCAAGATGACCTCCTGTGTACTTTTTCAAGGTCAAGTGGTTGGACAGTTTGTCTAGAAAAAAATATGCAGGCATTAGAGCACCGAAGTATATGGGCTACATACATATTCAAGACAAATAAACGTTCATGTTTTCGGGGTGGCATAGATTTCCCGTATGCAGTTGGCAGCCGCCTTAGCCTGTGTATGAATTACCAATCAAATGTTTCGAATTGTGTAGCGAATTAGGATCCCGATAAATCAGGCCGCTGCTGTTGCCATTTTCGTGTCAAGACAACCATACATTTTCGCAAATTCATAAGAAAGCTTTAATATACAAATCCCAAATACTCGGAGGCACAATTCTCCCAAACAGTTTACAATGAACTAGCGATAGCAAACTAGCGCAATTGGTAAGTGTGAATTCGATAAATAGTTAACGTGTTATCCTTTTGCATCTCAAAGGGAATATGGCTTACTTTCTGGAAGCGTTTGGACAGTCAACTCGTTGGTGGTGTTTAGGCTGCAAAGGCGACGCGCCCTCTCGTAGGGAACATAGCAGGCGAATATGAAAATATTGTAACTGGTATTCGCATCCAGGTCGACGATGTCACACATCTCGCCGGACTTGCAGTTCCCAGTGGTCACCTCAGCCGTCGCCTTGTTCACAGCCGTAAAACCATAGACGTGTTTCTGAAGGTTCTCGTGTTTTATTTGCACTGATTGCGAAAAGACGGCGCGAATCAACGGTTTCAAGGGATCTGAAATAAACGAGTCTAACACTGAAAGACCCATGGAAATATTTCTGGAAAATCAGGTTCCAAATCCAGAGCTTTACGTTTCTCCAATAAGAAATTCAGTCTTTAAACACCAAGAAAGTATTTAAAAAATTACACGAAAGCTTTGGCGACGCTTACCTCGTGGAATTGTCGAAAAGTCCATCTCTGACCACTTTTCACAGACGTTGGTTGAGTTACAACCACGATATTGCAGTATGTAATTTAGTGAGGGCTGTAAACCTGTGATTGTACAGTTAAGCGAAGATTCTGATGATATCCCCTGGGCAATGCACGTCCGATTGTCGTGCGTCATGGTCTCAAAATACTTAAACCCTTTTTGCTGCGGAAACGACAAACTCAAGGTTGTTGAAGATAGCCCCGTAATAGATGGGCGAAACTTGGGAACTGGAGGATTGCGTGCATTACGTTAAGAGATACCGGAACCCTTTCGGGAATTAATAACAAACCTTCAGCAATAAACTTCACGTTTTCCGGGAATGGGAAATATTTCATATTAGTAGAATGATGAAAGTTATATAAATAGGCTCGAATAGTGTATTCCTGTGATGCCGTTAAACCGAAAAATGCACAAGCAGCCACGCCATCTGAATAAGCCGTCCGAATATCACATTCTTTGGAATAATTCTTGCCAAGAAGAAATACTTGGTAGTTTTCGTTTCTTTGCGTCCCATTCGGTTTTGAAAGACGGACGTAAACCTCTGATTCAGAAATTACCTCCACGTGAATTTCTGGGGCATCTGGAAATAAGAAGATTTTCCCTATAATATCATGGAACTCAATAAACCGTTTATAACTTGGTATGTCTGCTGTAAAGGTTCATGGGATAAATTATATTGCAATTCTCTGTACTGTGTTGATCAATCTTGACTGGATTTATAGTAACCAAAAGGTGAGTCTTTGTAATGCCACGAACTCGGATTTAGACATTCCGTGGTAAATTATCCGTATGGATTCTGTTTCGTTGCGTGAAAATTCATTCATCCACTTGGATGTGTACTAAGGGTTCCGTCTGTTTAGAAGCCGAACTATTTGTTTCCAATGAAACGGAGCAAAATATTTGTGAAAACAAGTATAGGTAATAAAACAACAACATATTACTCAGTATTTTGAAAATGCATAATCGATTCTTGCCAATGTCATAAAAAACCGCTCTCAATTAAAACATACGTAATACCAAACCATCTTCCTGCTTGCCAAAAGCTAAAATTGCGAGCCAGGTCCATAGGAAAATATAATGCGCGGTGGCCATTCAAAACGGCACTAAGTTATTCTTTAAACGCATACAACCTTG